>APFE031200520.1:45871-66761 GCA_000404065.3 Pinus taeda | reverse complement strand
ATTGTTGGGTGTGGAGCATGATTATTTAGAGGTCTTTGTTTCAGCTGGATGTATACCCTAGGAAGTTTGTACACCCCTCCACGCGGGGGGGTGCGGGGGGGACTTTTCCCCTCCACGGGGGTTCGTGGGGGCCCAACCCCCATGGAAAGGGGGTGCAGGGGCCAGCGGTCCCTTGGTGGGGGTTTCAGGGGCAGCGCCCCCGAAGCTAAAAACAGATGTAAAATTGCCTTGTAAAAGTATAGTAATTTCTAGTCAATCTAGGCCATTCATTAGGCGAATGATTTGATGGTAGAACTTATGTTTAGTTTAGGGTTTTTTGCCCTAGAAGGCAACCCCTCCCTTTGTATGAGGGCATTGTATTGAGGCTGTATAATAGATGTGTATTCTCCGAGAGAGAAACAGAGAGGTGAGACTGTGAGAGAAAAAAAAGGATATTATAGTGGATCTGCTATAGGTTGTGTCTCTTCATTTTACTGGATAATAGAAAGGAAGGAATGGCTATTCGGTGTGGACGTAGCCCAAACTAGGTGAACCACATATATCTGTGTCTCTTTGGTTTTATGCATTTTCTTTTGTGTTTATATTTTTGCAATATTTGTGTTCCATTTCTCTGTAATATATACTTTTCTAACAGCAACAATTCAAATCAATAGGATAATGATCATGAGCATTAATGCTTTACAACCAATGCTTTCTCGCATTATCTTGAATTTTTGCATGATGTCGAAAAGAAAACGGAGGTGAAATCCATAAACCATCTATTGATTTCACTCTTCTGCCTCTCTCTATCTCCAATATTTACAGTGGCTCGTTGCAAGGGAACAATGTTAAACCCAAGATATGAAAACCCTAAGATAAATATTATAAACCTTAAAATAAACATGGTTTCCCATGATAAACCATCACTGATTTTCATAGTGAGATGATGTTTCCCACAATGTGATGTTGGACCATAGTTAACCATGGTTGATTTTCATATTGAGACAATCTTTAGCACATTGTGCCATTGGACCATCGTTGACCATGGATAACCATGATTGTAAACCTATGGGATTTATATTAAACCCTAAAATTAATATTATAAACCATATGAATAATATTATACCCTAGGAATATGAAACAAATAAACCCAAGGGATTAATATTATAAATAAAATGTATATAACCCCTAAAGGGATTGATATTATAAACATAAGCGAAAAATAAACCAAAGGGATTAATACTAAAAACCTAACTAATTGATAATATAAACCCAAGGGAATAATATTAAACCTAAGGGACTAATATTATAAACCCAAAAATAAAGATTATAAACCAAAGGAATATAAACCCTAAGATAAATATTATAAACCCAAGGAATATAAACACTAAGATAAATATTATAAACCCTAAGATAAATAGTTGTCCCAATGCATTGTTTGAATATGGTTGAACATGATTTATTTTCATATTGAGATAATGTTTGTCACAATGTGACATTGAACAATGGTTGGCCATCGTTGACCATGGTTGATCTCCATATTGAGACAATATTTGTCACAATGCGGTGTTAGACCATGGTTTACCATGGATGACCATGGTTGTGACAACGTGATGTTGGACCAAGAGACAGTCTTTGTCACAATGTGACCATGGTTATTGACCAATATTGAACCCAAAAGTATAATAAACCCAAGGGATTAATATTATAATTTGAAGGTATATAAACCCTAAAGGGACTAATATTATAAACCCAAGGGAATAATAAAACAAAGGGATTAATAGTAAAAACCCAAGGGATTAAAAACCCAATGGATTGGAGAGTGTTGAGGAGAAACTCGAGGATTGGAACTTGAGCTAGGGTTGGATTTGGAGCTAGGGTTTTGAATTAGGGTACCATGACAGGATTTGCAGGGGGAGTGTTGCTCCGTCCTACAGTTAGGTAGTTACATAGGGAAGTATGGATGTGGGAAAGAAGCATTTAAAAAAACCTCTAGAGAAGGTATCATAGCCAAGAAGCAAGGGAATAGTGGGAAGAAACGGACTTTAGTATCAGGAAGGGGATCAACAGGAAACAAGTAAGGAAAAGGAGAATGGAGGCAGAAGTGAAAAACCTACTTCCATAAAGTCTACTGGGGTCTACAAACCCAAGTCAGGCATTACTCCCCGGGTCATATTGAGCAATCTAACGATACAAGCGCATAGGGATCATATGAAGGAATGTGTGATCATATGTAAATACATGGGGTTATGGTGGACGAAGAGGGCATTACACGTTTGGAAAGGAGCCATTGGAAGCCAAAGGGGGAAATACACCTACATCTAGGTTCTAAGGGCTTCTTCACAGTGGTGTTCACAAGCCTAGAGGACAAAGATAGAGTGTTCTAAGGGGGGGCATATTTCTATGTTGCGATAGGACTCTATATGCGGCCATGGATGATGAAATTTGTCCCGGAACGTGAGACATTCACATAGGTACCAGTATGGATCAGGCTATACTCCCTTCCTCTGGATTATTAACTACTAGAATCTATGAAAACAATAGACAACAAGCTGGGGCAATTTGTAAAGATCTTAGAGGCAACTCTGAAAGAAAAATATACGTCCTTCACCCAAATATGTGTGGAAATGGACTTATTTGGAGCCCTTTCAGAAGCAATAATTTTGGAAGTGTATGTTGAAGAATAGGTGTAGACTGTGGACTATGAGCACATCCCATTTAGATGCCACAAATTCCATTAACATGGGCATCTATTCAAAGATTTCCCAACAATCAATATGGAAGGTAATGGGAAAACTATTGTGGATAGAATCAAGAGGGTTTCACCAAGGTTGGGGGCAAAGGGAAAGGGGGTAAACGTCCACAAAAGAGATAAATGAGGAAAGACATACAAGACACAATAGTTTCAAGATCCTAGAAGAAGAAGAGGCGAACAAGGACATAGTCGAGGACATGGAGAACATAACCGACCAGCAGGAAAAGGTAGCTGACATGGAGGATATAACAGTAAACAACCAGCAAAAGGATGGTCTACCAAGTTGTATGGAGGTCAGTAGGGACCATGAGATGACTTTGATTAGAGCAAGAATAGAGGACCATGAACTATAGGAGATTCTATATAGAGAAAATCTAGATCTAAAGAAATTTCTTGAACAAGGGAAGAACATAGGAGTAGACTCCCTACCAAAAGAGGATTATGACAGAGTACAACAACTCTTTCTATGGAGATCACAATTGAAGGGAGCTGGAGCCGAAATAAATCATGAAAGCTAGGAGCCCAGTGGGGACAAAATGATGGAGAATATACAGGCACAATCTGCGAAGAAATCAGGTAGGAAAAGAGGAAGAAAAAGGCAGAATGAGCTGCTGAACGAATGTGGAAAAATATTGATCAAATCAGGTAAGATGAAAGATATCACCAATTATTCCTTTACTAACCTTTCTTAATGAAGCTCACAACCTGGAATATTAGAGGCATAGGAAATAGAAGGAAACAAAGAAATATAAGTAACAGAATGAAAGAAGAAAAGCTAGATATGGTTTTTATTCAGGAGACAAAATTTTCGATGGATAAGATAAGATAAATTCATAATAAGTGGTTAATCAAGTATGAGTATCTAGAGGTTAAGGAAAATAACTAGGCGAGGGGGATTCTCATGCTATGGGATCCACAAAAATTTGGAACCCTAGATGCTGAAGCATCTAGGAACTATCTTTCAGTGGATTGTCAACTTGTAGGTGATAAGGAGATATACATGATCAAAAATGTTTATGGACCTCAAAAGCAAGTAGACAAACTCAAGCTTCTCATCTCCCTAGAGGATCTAAGAGCAAGACATCCCAATATGCCCTAGATCATTGTAGGAGATTTGAACATGGTAAGATCTCTTTTAGAGAAAAAAAGAAGGTATTAGACAGCTAGGTAAAGACTCCATGGCCTTCCAGAACTTCATTATGAACATGGGACTGGTGGATATTGAAACAATAAATGGAACCTTCACATGGAACAAAAAGAGGGGAGGGGCTTTTCAAGTTGTTTCCAAACTTGATAGATTTATTATTTCATAGGACCTCCTTCTCACAGGCCCTGCCATGACAACTTCTATTCTGCCCTTTGGAGGATCAGACCACTCGCTTATACAGCTGGAAGCCACCTTTATGGGGACACTAAGAAATAGACCTTTCAGGTTTGAAAATGCCTGGACCTCTCACCCTAAATTCACCAATAACATTGATAAATGGTGGAGAGAGGATTTGAACATTCAAGGCAATATAATGTTCATGCTCCAACAGAAACTTAAACATATCAAATCTAGAATTAAAGTTTGGAACAAAAAGGAATTTGTTGATATCTTCAAAGCCAAAAGAGAAGCTGAGTAGAAGCTCCAGGAGATCAATCAGATCAACGTAAAAAATGGCTTCACCGAAGAGTGGCAAAATCTAACTGACTCTTTGCAGGAAGAATGGGAAGATCGATGCTTGCGAGAGGAAATTTTCTGGAAGTAGAAATCAAGGATATAATGGATTAGAGAGGGAGAAATAAATACAAAATTCTTTCATAAATCCACCATAGCTCATAGGGCACACAATAGAATCACAAAGATCAAATATTCTCAAGGGATTGAGCTTGTTTCTCACAATGATATGGAATTAGTCCTTATACAACTCTTCCTCGATATTGCAAAGGAGCCACTGGAGGATAGATCTAGGTTCATTGACCAATTCACTTAGTATATCCCTCAGCTGGTCACCAGAGAGGACAACCACAATCTTAACAGGCCATTGTTGGAAGAGGAGGTCAGTGAAGTGATTAATGAAATGAAAAATGGAAAAGCACCAGGCCCGATGGATTCAATGTAGACTTCTTCAAAGCTTGATGGGGAACAATCAAACAGGACATCCTCGAGGTTGTGGAAGACTAAAGAAAATACAAAAAGGTTCTAAAGGTTCCTAATGCTTCCTTCATAGCTTTGATCCCAAAACATGAAAATTCCATGACTCCGGATGGCTTTTAACCCATAGCCTTATGGAATGTGGTGCATAAAATTATTTCCAAAGTGATAGCCAATAGACTCAAGCCCCTTCTACCATCTCTCATCTCAGAGGATCAAACAGGCTATGTGGAAAGAAGACAAATTCTAAACAATATCATCCAAGCTCATGAAGTGGTACACTCTCTCAAAAGCAACAAACAAGCAGGTATGATCATTTAGTTGGACCTAGCTAAAGCCTATGATAAGCTAAGTTGGTCTTACATAAGAGTAATTTTAGGAGCCTATGGCTTTGACCAAAACTGGATAATATGGGTTATGACGCTAGTCACCACGACCTGTTTTTCCATACTGCTTAATGGAGCTCCATCAAGAACCTTCACAGCCTCCAGAGGACTCAGATAGGGAGACTCATTCTCACCGTTCCTCTTCATTCTCATGATGGAAGGGCTAGGTAGAGATATCAAAATGGCAAATGCTGAATGACGAATCTAGCATATCAAACCCACCTTGGATGGAGCGGCAAATACAAATCAATAATTTGTGGGTGATACAATGTTGTAGGGCATACTCAGAGTCAGGGAAGCCAGAGCGATAAAACACATCTTAAATAACTCTTCTATGGTAGCAGGCATAGAGGTAAGCCTCAACAAGTCCAAAGTCTTTTTCTTTAACACTAATATTGTTATTCAGAGAAACATTACCAGAATTCTTGGGTTTCAAAGGGAACAACTACCTTCCAAATATCTTGGCATATCTCTTACTGACAAACCTTTAAGTAAGAAAGTGTGGGAGCCAATATTAAATACACTTTAGGACAAGGTCAGAAAATGGAAATGCAGGTCACTAAATATGGTAGGGAACCTTGTGCTCACACATACGATCTTGCAGGCCATTCCCATTTTCATGTTTTCACCTCTTCCTTCTCCTCAAGGCATTAAGCAACAAATGAGGAGCATACAAAGGGACTTTCTGTGGGGTAGAGGGGAAGAGAATAAGAAGTGGGATTTAGTAGCTTGGGACAAGCTTTGCAATCCCAAAATCCATGGTGGCTTTGGGCTTCATAATCCTGAGACCCTTAGTAGAGTTTCTGGAGCCAAACTTTGGTGGAGATGGATCAAGGAGTTGACTCCTCCTTGGGCTAAGATTTGGAAACAAAAATATGCCAAGTATTGGCAGGAGAAGGATCACATTAGAATGTTAGGGCAGATTACGGTCTCCCATATCTGTAATCTTACCTGGGAAAATAAAAGTATTGTTCAACAACATCATTTCTTGGAAATCCAAGTAGCGAACCTAGCTCGATTTTGGGAGGACAATTGGCAACAGGAACCCAACCTTTATAAGGATGAATTAGCAGCTCTTAAGAGTGACACAGATAACAAAGGGCTACTTTTGGTAAAATTCTTCTGGGACCAGGAAAGGAATAATGGAAAATGGAGGAATTGGAAGGATCTAGCATACAGTGATGAGAGTCCTCTAAAGGCCCAGGCAGACAATCTCACCTAGGATCTAAGGCATAGAAGGATTCTGGTTTCCTCCTGACTTGACCAATTAAGATGGGGAAAGAATACCAAAGGTAACTTTAACCTCAAAGAGGGTAAACAAGAAGTTACAGGATTTAACTATCTGAACCCTGATCAAGTCTAGAAGAAACTATGGCAGAGCTCCCACTGGATAAAAATAAAGTTATTTATCTGGCTAGTGCATCAAAGGAAGATCTTAACTTGGGAGATTCTCTTAAAGAAAGGCTTCATTGGTCCTTCCAAATGTTACCTCTGTGGCTCAAATGAGGAGACGATGGAACACCTTCTCAGCCTCTGTCCTTTCACATCCAATGTGTGGGACTGGGTCATGGAAAATTTTAGGGGCTAATGTTCGCCCAATGGGCTAATTTTCCATGATTTTCCACAAAAAGGATTCGCTAATTTCCAATTTTTATAAAAGACGAATCGCCCAAATTTTAGAATATTAAATTATTTTACCTTAAAAATCGCCAACATTATATAGAGACTATATATAAAATTATTATAAATTTGAATAATTTTACAAATATATCAATAAACATTTATAATTTGCATATTAGGGATTAGTTAGATTCGCCAATGTTTTAAACTTTAAGAAAATTTTCCATCCTTAAAATTTTCCTTGGACTGGGTGGCCTCCATCTTTGGACAAACTGATAGGGACAGACTCAACATATTGAACGCTTTGAAGAACCGGAGGAAGAACTTCCAAGGGAATGATATTATCAATAAAGCCCAGATTTTGGTTTTAGGCTTTGTCATTTGGAATGTTTGGAAAGAGCACAACAATCGGATCTTCAAAAACAAAACAAGCAAGCCCCTACACATAATTGACCAAATTCTAAGGCAGCTCAAAGATACAGTAAGAAGCTTGTTGAGGACAGTTCCCAAGGATCCTCCTCTTCCCCAAGAGGCAAGTATTATACTTCATTTGGGTCTCCACTCTATAATCCCACAGGGAATAATAAAGAGAGTGATCCAAATAAATACAGATGTTAACATTTGGAAGCCTCCTCCTTACGGTTTATTAAAGTTTAATATAGATGGAGAATCTAAGGGCAAGCCAGGATTAGCTGGCTTTGGGGGTGCCATAAGAGATGATTAGGGGAAAATACAAATGATCTTCCATGGCCACTTGGGGAAAGCTACTAATAACATGGCGGAGCTCATGGCATTAGAGCAATGCTTGGAAATCCTGGTGGATTGAAATTCACATAATGTTATCATTGAAGTAGATTTAGAAGTGATCATTAGAGCGGCCAAGAAAATATGCAATGAAACTTCTCCAGATAAAGTGTCAAAACATTGGAAGCTTTTGTAGGTCTTTCACCGTATCTACTCCCACCTGCAAACCCTAAAAAATATTAGATTTGTCCATGTGAAAAGGAAATCTAACATGTTAGCGGATTGTTTGGCGAGTGAAGGAGCCACCAATAGGGACAGGGATTCTCGGCATGCTTGGGATTTGTTACCTCTGGAAAAACTGTGGGAGGATTGTCTTTGTCAGGCGAACATAGATATGGAGCTTTAGATTAACAGGATGGATCGAAGGGGTTTAGGAGATAGGCAGGAGGATGAAGAACCCTAAACCATCTGCCCTTTTTGGTTTTGGATGCAATCGAAAGCTTTGTCTTCTTTCAGTTGGGTGGCGAAAGGACTCACTCGGGAAGTAACACAGGTTTGGTCGTTCACTTTTATATTGCTTAGTTTGTGTTTGATAGAGAATATGGGAGGAAGCTTCAGAACCATCCACAAGACTGGATTATCGGTTTCTGCTTCACGAAAAGAGAGTGCATGCTGTTCCGAGAGATGAGTGATTCAAAAACCACAAGTGGTATATCAGCGGGGGTCTAAGTGGTTTCTGGTTTTTTGAGGTTGGCCCCTGATTCCACTCTTCGTGTGACATGTTGTAGTGAGGAGGTGAGATAAAACCACCCTCATTAGCTAGTTAACCCTTGCACTACTTGTCCACCCAATATTGACGAAGACCATCAGATCCAAGTCGAGTGATCAATGGTGGAGATTTCTTCATGTTAGTTGGTTTGGTGTTTCGGACCCGAAAGAGTTTAGATATCTAGTCCTTAAATATTCGTCGCATCCTTAAGAAGGTTTTAAGTGTGGTTTGTTGTTGGCATTCTTGTGGACCCTCGGAGGGCCATTTGTGGCATTTTTTTGGGCCTTGGGTCTCTCGACCTGTCTTGAAAGGAGTTCAAGGTTCTTTCGGCGGACGTTAGTATGACTAGATGGTCGATTGCTTGCTTTTTCTCCATAGTGTTTGGCTGGATCTCACCGGTTTTATTTATAGGCTTTTCGTGGTTTCGAGTGTGTGGTTCAGATTTTGCCTACCCTGTTTTCTATTGAACTCTCACAGAGCAGGTGTAGCTACATGTAAATTATGTACTATTGGCTAGATTACTATAAGGTCCTATTCTTACTTGATAAAAAAAAACCCCATTTGATTGATAATATAATCCCAAGGGAATAATATCAAACTCAAGGGATAAAGATTATAAACCCAAGGAATTTAAACACTAATATAAATTATAAACTCAAGGGAATAATAAATCCAAGGGATTATAAACCCAATGGAATAATATTAAACCCAAAGGATAAATATTATAAACCCAAGGAATTTAAACCCTAAGATAAATATTATAAACTCTAAGATAAATATCTGTCACAATGCGACATTGGAATATGGTTGACCATGTTTGGCTTTCATATTGAGATAACATTTGTCACAATGTGATGTTTGACAATGGCTGACCATCATTGACCATAGTTTATCTCCTTATTGAGACAATATTTGTCAAAATGCGATGTTGTACCATGGTTTACCATCGATGACCATGGTTGTGACAATGTGACACTGGACTAAGAGGCATTCTTCGTCACAATGTCACCATGAATGACCATCGTTATTGACCATGGTTGAGACAACCTTTGTCACAATGCGACGTTGGAACATGGTTGATATTCATATTGAGACAATCCTTCCCACAATGTGACATTGGTTGATTTTCATATTGAGAAAATATTTATCGCAATTTCATGTTGGACCATGGTTGACCATGATTATAAACCCAATGGATTTATTTTAAACCCAAAAATTCATATTATAAACCCTATGAATAATATTATACCCTAGGAATACGAAGCCTTAGATTACTAAACCCAAGAGATTTATATTCCAAACCCAAGGGAATAATAAATCGAAGGTATTAATACTAAAGACCTAAGAAATTATAAACCCAAGTGAATAATATTAAACCCAAGGGATAAATATTAAACCCAACGTATAAAAACCCAAGCTAAATATTATAAACCCTAAAATAAGCATGGTTGACCATGGTTTACCATCATTGATTTTCACACTGAGACAATACTTGTCATAATCTGATGTTCGACCATGGTTGACATCGATTGATTTTCATATTGAGACAATCTTTGGCATATTGTGACATTCGAACATTGTTGACCATGGATGAGTATGATTGTAAACCAAGGATTTTATATTAAACCCTAGGAGTAATATTATAAGCCTTATGAATAATATTATACCTTAGGAATATGAACCCTTAGATTATTAAACCCAAGGGGTTGATATTATAAACCCAAGGGATTAATTCTAAAAACCTTGGGTTTATAATACCAATCCCTTGGGCTTATTAATTTTGAGATGAGACATTGAATACATTGCAACAATGAGTATCATATAAATTTTCATGTTGCAACAATGTTTTTCATAATGTGACGTTGGATTGATTTTTGCACAACCACATGCCACTAAAAGCATCATGCTCAAATACCATTCAAGTTATTTCATTAGAAATATCACATATATCATGAATGCTAACATTTAGGCAATGTAAGGAATTAAATTGTTGATAAATATTATTTTAAATGGTTTATAAATTATTATTTTACAATATTTTTTAATGAAAAAAAATCAAAATATATTGCAAAATCTTAAAAACAAATGAATAATAGATAATGAGTTTTTCATAAATAAATTCATATAAAATAAAATGAATCGAAATAAACATGTAAATTCATAAATTCATTTACTATAATCTCATTTTCATATATTAATTTTTTTTTAAATATAGCACTTGAAACATTATTGATCGAATTTTAAATCTATAAGGCAATGGAAGGAATTAAATTGTTTATAAATTATTATTTTAAATTTAAATGGTTTATAATTATTATTTTGTAGTTTTTTTAATGAAAACAAAATTCAAAATATAGTTCAAAATCTTAAACACAAATGAATAATTCATAATGATTTTTAAAAAAATAAATTGATATAAAATAAAATGAAATGAAATAAACATTTGTAAATTCATAAATTCATTTACTATAATCTCATTTGAATCTATTAAATTTAAAAAAAACACATGAAACATTATTGATGAAATTTTAAATCTATAAGGAAATGGAAGAAATTAAATTGCTTATAAATTATTATCTTAATTTTAAATGGTTTATAAATTATTATTTTATAGCTTTTTTAATGAAAAAAATTCAAAATAGAGTGCAAAATCTTAAAAAAAATTGAATAGTAGATACTGAATTTTTCAAAAATAATTTCATATAAAATAAAATGAAACAAAATAAGCATTTATAATTTCATTTACTATAATCTCATTTGAATATATTAAATTTTAAAAAAATATAATACGTCAAACATTATTGGTGGAATTTTAAATCTGTAAATTTACAATTTTTTAATGTATGATATATTTCAAAAATTGATAATTGAATTAAAAAAAACCTAATTTTATATTTTTACTTCATCTATTTTACTTATAATCAATTTACAATATAATGCATTTCAAATTTTAAAATAAAAATACATTTCAAAACATCAACCATAATTTCTAAATTTCATAATTTAAATATCATGGATGAACTTATCATGGAACTTATTAATATAAACAATGTACTTCATAAGTAAAAATTTTCAATGCCATATTAAGTAAAATATTTCAATCTCAACTAATATGTACAATGAAAGAAATGAATTTTCATGGTTAAAATATTTTTAAGCAATTCAATTAATGTTATTATTTTATATTTGAGCTATATATTTGAGTCATTTTTATCTGTGAGATGCAAACATTTCTTTTCGAATTTTGCATTTAAAAAAAATTACACAAGAAGAAGATATATCACTGTAAACACTTCTTAGGTTTGTGATTAAAATAGATTAATGCTGAACTTTAAAGAAAAAACTAATAAGATCAGCCTGTGCTTTGAAAATTTGTTATTGAATGATTGGTAACTAATTTAAAGCACAAATTCATTCATTCTACTTTAGCTAATTCTATACTAATCCTACACTAAAAACCTAGTACAACACAAATTCATAGTTGAGCTACTCTAATACATTTGTATTTGAAAAGTAAAGAAACCTTCCATAGGGCACTCCTTCAAATCATTAGCATCTAAACCACACTATGCTACTAAATTTATAGCGAACACATAATGGATCTCATGGAGATTCGTGTCATGAGGTGGTCAAACCATGTACTCCGAATTTGTGTGGAAACACATATTCCTCTCAAGAGTCAAGGGCCCGTAAGTCGGCCTCATAATGCAATATCAAATGCCCAAAATTCTCATAGAGGTGTTCCACATTAAATTTTCCACTATCATACAACTATGGAAGCACGCAAATATATGTATGTTTAGATACTAGTAAAGAAGCCAACGAAGTAAGTTGTTGCCATGATGATAGGAAAAGACGTTGTTATATATGATATGGAAAAATTTGATCAAAAAAGATGTAGCATTCACAACTTGTAGCACTAATTCTTCCTGCGTGAACAAAATATTGGAGTACACAATCTGATCTTTGAACACGCTGAGGGAGATCTTTATACTAGAATGGATGGAAGTTATTTGAACCATAATGAAGAAGAAGTAGGAAAATACTTTGTTATATATTTTCTTATATATAAATGAATGTTATAAAAAGATTGAGGAAATTGTCATGGGGGAGCTTATTTTAGGAATTGGAATAATTCTCAAATTCCTAAGAAAATTAGTGGTGGGGAGCCATGTGGAACAAATCTAATTTTTTAAATTTATTAAAAGTAAATTTTATAAAAAAATTCTATATATTAAAATGAATATTATAAATAATTAATTGAGAAACCTATCATGGAGGAACTTATGAGAATTGGAATAATCTCAAATCTCTAGGAAACCGATGGGAAAAGAGCCACGTGGCACGAATATGATTTTTTAAATTTATTAAAATTCAATGCAACCTAACAAACTTTGTAATACAATTCAACCATTGATAAGAATTAGGACGAAGAATATGCTGAGCAGATTCTCTTGAGAATCATTCTAGGCCGTCAATTAAAAAAACAAAAGTCAACAAACCTCCTTCCATATAAAGTTCATATATATACACTTATCGGCGAATAAATTATTAGACTTTAGATGACCATCTTTCCCAAAATTTTCAATGTATCTTAATGTTCAAAGAATCAAAAAAATATTCAAGAGACAATGGTGTGTAAGGATCCTGTAGAGTTTCTTTACTGGAGTGAAATGTAGCTGCTAAAATAAAATATTCACTATCAAGCCTAGCAAAAATTTTACATACAGACACTAAGAATCATTATTTTTTATTTTACAATATTCAAGTAAAAATTTGAGTGTTTTGAACTTAGCTAAATAATATGCAATATAAGTGAAATCACTAGAATCAAAAGAAATCAATTTGTTTTCAAGCGAGTGGGAACATCTCATTGTGTTTACCAAGTATGATTTCCATATTTTCCTAGATTTCATCTAGGTTATATTATAGATGAAATTTTCAATTATTCCATGTTATTCATCATTTTTATTATACCATATGACTTTCTTTTATGAATTACTAGGGATAACTTCTTTTCTGAAGGTAATCATGTAAAGTAATTTACTTCATACTACATCCTCCATTCAATATTTTCACGATAATTACTTTGAACTTGTAAGAAAAAGATCACTGTGAATATCCATTGTGAGATATGTAAGTAATATGGTTTCGAAAAGAGAAACTAACTATTTTGATAAAAATCTCTTAAATTAAAAAAGAGTTTCTAGAAGATGATACTAAAATATATATTTCAAATGTTAAAATTGTGTTTTTTGAAGAATGAAAACAAAATAACCAGAGTGCAACATGATAGGTAGAGGATGGTCGATATGGTGACAATAAGGTTGTTGATTAAAAGATAAATTTCTATTTCTTTAAATTTTACAATAAACTTACTTTATAAAGTAAAATGCACAAAAAATAATATGAATTAAAAAATTTAAAATATTATAGTGGTTAATTTTTATATTTTAAAGTGAAATATGCTATATAATAAAGTTATGATAACTTATATATTGTTTTAAAAAAATAACTCGTAGATACTTTTCAAAAATAACTCAATGAAAATAAATATTTTAAAAACCATAATGAAACTTTATATGTCAATGAAAACCTAACACCCATAAATATCTTAATGAAGTTATATCTCAATGAAAACCTAACAACCATAAATATCTTAATGAAAATTTAAAAATCTTAATGAAGTTTTATACTTTTAGATATAAAAAAATGTTTATATCTTAGATAAACATAAATATTTTCAGGCAAAACAAATAGTGTTTCATACTAAAAACAACACTCTAGATGCAACAAAATAGCTTACTTAACCCAAATGCACAAAATAATAGAACCCATTTATATACAAGTTTAAGATCTAGGTCAACAATACAACGTGGATAAGCCTTCATATGAACTCTATTACCGTGTAGAAAGAAGATATGTCAACACAAATTGAACACTTTAAGAAACAACTTATTCGAACAAATAAAAAACAAAAAATCAATAGATTAATGTATTAAGTGATTAAAACAGTTAAAAGAGATATTGTAGGGACATAAATATTTGACACATATATTAAACATGTTTTATAATTTCTTTAATAAATCAACAAAACATGGCGGTCCAAAAAACATAAACCAATTAATTATAAATCAAATTTATCTAACATATTTGAATATTAAATTACATAATTATATTTAATTTAAAATAACCCTACTTAAATCCATTTAACCTAAGCTTCTTTGATGTTATAAAGCATTATTATCTTAAACGTTTTCTTGATATCGTTATGATGTTAAGCGATATTTTTTAAATGTATGGTGTGATGAAATATTAAAATAGAGATATCATTAACACAGCTATCCTAAAAAGTGTGGTTGATATGTTCCATAAGCGTTAGTTTATTTGAATGTATACCTATAATCTTAAATGTAAATAACTCAATTGCAATAACTTAATTATGAGTTTTATAAATATTTTAGATTTTGGAATTTTATGTATTACGGTAAAATTCTTGTAAAATTAATTAATTCTTATCTATATTACAAAATAAAGATAAAATTTGATATCTACTGATGAATTTATAAATATAAAATTAATAATTATTAATTTAAATGATAATATAATAATGATAACTCTCTAAATATTAATAAATGATAATCCCATTGATTTCAACGTTGAATGTATAAAAATTAATAAAAAAAGACCACAATAACATGGTAAGACCATATTAGACACACTCATTTCATTGTGTATTATGAAACAATGTATAATATTCATGTCAATGAATTATTAGTGTGTATCTATCTTACAATATAAATACAAATTTATATGTTTATTAATATAAACAAAAACCCATATATTTATTAAGTTTTGGTTAACATATAAGACAAATTTATGTTCCACAATAACACATGCAAATCAAATAAAAATAAAATAGATACGTTAAACCGAAACATTACCATAAATATGTCTTTCTTTGATTTGAAACTAAAAACTAGTTTAATTACATTTCATATCATCTGTTGGATGATGTATTAGATGAAGAATATTCTCTTAAAATAAAATCGTGTCCACTCATTTATGTAAAAATCAAAATTCCATAAGCCCAATTTCATTATAGACCAATCCTACAACGTAATTAAAGTAAAAAATTCAAGGCGAATGTGAAAAAATGTGCATGTGCACACACACACACACACACACACACACACACACACACTTTTTAAATAGTTGGAAAGCATATGATAATTTAGCTGTCAAACTAGAAGTGGGGATCGTTATTATTGGTTACTATCTGTGAATGTAAGTTGACTCATCACCATTATTCAAGGAAAACGAGGTTAGTTAGAACTACGTGATGATGGTACATAAGGGGGTAACCTTTCACTCCTACCATACGCCCTTGGGTCTTCAGATGTTAAGTGAGAGGAAGACAAACTCTTAGACAAGCAAAAACAATTTTATGACATACTCAAGTATATATAAACTTTATATTACCATTTAAATAACTATTTTCAATAAATTAAGGTAATTAAAAATTAAATAAATTAACTTAAATATAACTTTTCTCTTCTAACCAACTTTAACTTAGATGATTTTAGTAAGACTTCTCATTATGAATTTGAAGTGATATGGAACAAAACCACTCAAAACCATTACTTGCCGGTGAAGAAAATTCACCTTGCTTTGTGAAGAGGTGAGTGTCACTAAAGGCCTTAGAAAATTAATAATAATTAACTTTACAATAGAGTACTTCATTGACACAAATATCCAATAGGATTAAGGTTAAATTTTCATCATTGCAGACAAAGGTATTCCCTTGTAAATGCAAGTTATTTAGAAAAATGGATGGTTTAAGTAAATTTTGAACAATAAATTACCCTGGTGGGGTAGATGACATAGGTACACGAGGATGGTTCATAGGGGATGTAACATGTTTTAATGGTGTGTGTAGATGGTAGGTGGAATGGATAGGACAACGGGAATTAGAGGAATAGAATTATCAAGAAGGAGACAAAGAATTTTAAAATGTGGAAGGTTGTATATTTATGTTGTTAGTGGTGTTTTGATATGGGCGAGAGCATGTTAGGAATTTCTGAAGTGGAGTATGTACAGGTTTCTATCCTGTGCATTCCTGCACATTTGGAAAAATTTACTTATATCATTGTTGTGAAGTGGCATGAAATACAAGGTTGTTTGGAATCCATCTCGCTCCATGTGGGATCTTAGGGATAAAGTACAAAGGATCTCTCATTTCTTTTTCTAATTGCATGTCAAGGACATGGGAGTGTTGCTTCTAGTTTCTGGGAGCTATGGAAGGCTAGTTCCTAGTCAGTTAGTTAATTTTTTGGTAAGTGCGTTTGTGTGGCCCTTCACTTTGTAGGATTTTGTGTTTGTCCTTGTGCTCGTAGGACATTCTATATATAATTCTCTATCCCCTATTTAGTGGTTGGGGTGTTGGGTCATGGCTCATTGGCATTTGGCTAGTCGTGGTAGTTTCCCTAGTGGTATTCCCTATTTGGAGGATTTTTTCTTCAAGGCTATTTTAGTGAAGGAGTTGGGTGAGGACCTAGAGTTTGTAGTTGTGTTTGTAGCATTAGGTGGGTTATTCAAATGTTTTAGTATAAGGGGGGACCTTGGGGTCTATTGGAGTGATTCATGCATTTGACCTGTGGTCATTTTTATTCTCGGACATGGTTATGTCGACTCGGTGAAGTTTCTCTCATGTGGTCAGGTCTATAGGGGAGTAGGACCTCGGGACCAGATTGTAGTCAGAGGTGAGCAGGTGATGGTCAGTGAGGAAGAAGGGGCAATGGGTAATGTGGTGGAGGAGGAGTTGGCTCAAGATCGGGTGTTTTCACTAGGTTGATTGCACCAACCACCTTCTGTGGCTTCCCTTGACATGAAAATGAGAAATATCATGGAAAATCATAGGGGATGATGATCAAAATGAAGTCACTGATTTTGTGAATGACTTGTAGTAAAACCAATGGGATATGATGAAAAATTTGACTTGTTTGTGTAAGATCAAGGGGCACACCAATGACTTCTGAGAATCGTGTATTTAAATACATTATAACATATACTTATTTACCCAAAAAATTAATTGTAACATATACATATAATATTTAGGTAATAAATTAATTTTAACATATACTTATTTTATAAAAAATTTGGTTCGTTACATTTAATTGATAAATTTTGTAAATAAATTTTTTTATATAAATATTACAAAAAAAATGGAAAAGAAAAATTTAATTGTGCATGTGATTGATATTTTAATGATAATTATTAATATATGTAGTTGCACTAACAAAAAAAATTGACTAAAAAAGAAAAAAAGTTTGAGCAGTCAATTTACCTGCCCAAGGGCCATTTCGTAATGGTTTTAGAAAATTATGTTGATGTTACCTCATATTTTAAAATAACTTTTAATTTAATTTCTTAGGTAACATATAGAAAATTAGAAAACCACGTTGATGTTACATGATATTTTTAAATCCCTTCCCATCAATTGCAATGAAAAAATCGAAATTTTTGTTAGGATTTAGCATGTAGTTTGATATATATGTGGATGACATATGTAGCATGTAATTTGAAATATATTTTCCTACTATAGTTTGACAGACATGACAAATTCAAAAATTTTCTCAGGTAGTTTGACATATATGTTGATGAAGGTTAATCCTCCCCATTCAACAGATCTACGTAGTGGAGACATGAAACATAGAAACTTTGTATGAGGATTACTGAAATATTGGTATGCTACAACTTTAGATTCAAAATTTTTGTCAGGTAGTTTGACATACATCTAGATGAAGTCTAAGCTTTCGCATTCCAAGTATTGACATAGTGGAAGGTATGAAGATTACTGAAACATAAAACCTAGAATACTGGTACGAGGATTACTATTTATACTCGCAAATTCCATCCTCTTATATATATATATATATATATATGAGGTTATTCCCAATTCGGTTATTGCTGTGAAGACCTAGTGTCCATGGATTGTTCTTTTAGAAGATTAATTTGCCATTGATACCAACAATTCACTAGAAAACACTATACTCTATAAAAGAGTTTAAATATTATCCTTTTAGGCGCATCCGGTCCAAGTGTTGGATTTAGGTGCTTCAATACCACTCTATAACACTCCCTCCCACCCCCCTTGGACTCCCCAATCCTAGGGTAGGTGTCATCTTTAATTAACCTAATCTGCATGGTCTGAGAGTGAAGATGGGGTTCAAAATACCTTCTTAGCTAAATTGTTCATAACTCACTTTGGATAAAACCAGAGTGTTTAGCTTGTTGATGGATTTATGGTGATATAAAATTTATCTCAATACAACCTCTGGATTGGAAGTTATGCCCATTTGAAATTAAGGCCTTGTAACCATTTCCACATTAGCAAGGATTTTCCACATGTCACCCGCGTGGCATTGCTTCCTCATATGAAGTACATTGTGGCATATATAATGTCATAGCACCTTAGTGCCACCACAGCCCATGCCACCTCTTTAGAATGACACTCCATTCAAACCTCCATGACACGCCACACTTTTTCCACATCATTTGAAAGGGATAGTCACCGTCATGTGAATTTTGTCTAACCCATTCCACATAGTATAAATGTACTACAAACACATTTTTGGTATCGAGATCTATGGTGACATGGCTTCTAGTCAGGTGTACTACATTGTTAGCACCACGTATCACCCCCACTCTAGATGGCACTAAAAACAACTAACGTTTGTCATGTACGCCACATCAACATCAACCTCTACATCACCCACTTCTACAATATCATTTTGACATCATGCTAACATCATGGTGACATCATCCTACCATATGGCATCCTTTAGTGGTTCCACATGTCATCCAAAAACTAGCCATTTAGTCGTCCAAAAGAGCCATATATTCCTACTACATGTCATGCTGACAACATGCCACATCGCCAAACATGCCACATCCACAACCATGCCACACCATAGGTTCATGTCATTCATGTCCTACACGACACCCACCACCTTAGCTTAAGTCATGGGTGCAACTAGGCCCCAGACCTCCATGTAAAACAATGTTTTCACATTTAATGACATGAAGGGAATTCTTTCCCACCTTTTATCAATAGTATCAACACACCCACATGGGACAAATCCACCATTTCTCCTTCTTTGTGATGTGATGAAATTCATGGTGGTATGTGATGGGAATTTTCTCATCCTATGCCCATTGTGAACCACACCCACCTCTCCACAAAGTCTCTTAGAAACCATGCTACAATGCAATGCAAATATCCATGACATTTGACTGGATCGTATTCATCTTTCACTTCTATTAACTTTACGCCTCTTGTGAATTCATGACTTTTTCGAAATTCACCAAGTTTCTCATCCCATTGATGAACATCTCCATTCCCAAAGACGTGAATGTATTCATCCTTGAACAAACATTTATGCATCCCCATAGACTAGACTCAGCTTCACATGCATCTACCACAAAATTCCACGAGTATACACATAATAGTTATCCATGATATTCATGCATATCAACAATAGAAATCACACATAGTGAAAAAAAATTGAGCTCCGCTAATAACTATACATACTAGGTAAGTAACCACACATTCAAGATCGATTATCAACAGTTAGAGGGGTCTGAAAATCCATTTTCAAACCATGAGAGAAATCATACATGTATCTCATGATAGGAAACCAGGAATAATACCATTCCTCCATGAGAAATACTGATACACTCATTGTAATAACCCATAAAAATATCATTCAACATTTATAATGCAATATAAGTACAAGTTGATACAATTATCGATATAGTTTAATGATTGGCAACTTAGGGAGGGGCTTCAACAATCCAACTAACTTTAGGCTAGTTATGTTGCAATAGTTGTTGCAACTAACCATACCTAATTTAGATTCAATGTTTGAGGAGGTAATTTCTCAAGAAAACTCTGACCAGCAACCTGTAAATAAATGGTAAGAAGCAGAGTCCATTTTTCAAGTGGTCTCTCAATAACCCCCAATAGTAACACCATGTTGACCCTTTCTACACTACAACAAGCACAAGGGTTCATCTAAGGCTCAGTAAGTTATAGCTTATTTCTAAGGGAAGGTATATATTGTTAGGGAGTTTTATTAGATGAATTAGTAACGTAAAAGTAAAGAGTCCACTTCTAAGAAATTTAGTATCTTATCGAGCAAGTACTTAAGCAGTTTCTCATCATCAAGACTAGCCACTTAGTGGGTTTTCAGTACTTTTAGATAGTTCCTGGGTGCCTTAGCTTATCAAGTAGTTAATCAACCAAAACTAATTTCCTAGTGGTTTATTAGCCCCAAGGCTAGTAACTACTAGGTGATTTATCAACTCACTGAGCAAGTACTTAATGGTTTATTATCTATGGCTAGTACTTGAGTGTTTCAACTCCACTGAACACTCCCTAACCAATTGAATCACAGGTACACAAATAGGCCTTAACAAACATAGGGAGTATCTTCTTT
>APFE031200520.1:1739-45033 GCA_000404065.3 Pinus taeda | reverse complement strand
CGCTCTACATTCTCCTCTTCTTTTCACATTCACTTGTTATTTTTCTTGGTGAGATCTCTTTTGCTTATCTCAATCCTCCCCTATTTTCTTGACTAACTGTCTCTCAACCATACCCAATTCTTTCACAAGAACCAAGACGACATGGATCGTCTTTCACTCAGGAATCCTATTCCATCAATTCAATTATTACACCAATTGTGCCATAAATCCATCATGGAGATAGGTTGTGAGATAAATACAGTGGATTGTTTTTACAAGTGGATCCACCTTATCAGTCCTTTGAAACCATTTTCAATTCCCTCAAGTAGTAAGTATGTTAAAGTTTCACATTATTTACTTGAATTACAATTCATAACAATATTTACAAGAGGGTTAACAAAAATGATTGTCACAAGCATGCTCTTTAACTTCGTGAAAGAGTGATTTTGATTGCAATGTGGCATGTCTTTATTTTAGTGACTTATGAAATCATATTAATATATTGTCCTACAACATTAATTTAAAATACAAAAACTACATATTATACTAGCATATATAATGCATGATAGTTTGTAGGTTCCTTACAAGCTTTGGTTGACAATTAAATGCATAGCCTTTTGGATTTCTTTTTAAGAAAATAGAAAGGTAATTAAAAGGCATGTCAATGGGTACTCACTAATTATGGGAAGGTAAGTAGTTAGGATTTTGATATCAAGAATTTATTTAAATATAATATAAGGCTATGACATGTTTTATTTGGTATATTTGTATTTGGTGCTTTGCTTAGTGAAAAGTTACTTCACATTAAGAGGAAAGTGAACATTTTATTATTATTATTATTATAACAATATAAAGGTATATTTCCCATATCTCATCTTATTTGTCTATTGTATACCTTTTCCCTTGGTTTATAATTTCTTTATACCTAGTTTATGTTTTAAGTCTAAGGGTGCATGAACACTAGATTGATGATGTGGGGAGATGATATAATTTGAAAAATTATTCTTTTAAAAACGGTTATTATTTATGTAGAAAAAGGTGCATCAAAATATGAAAATGGATCAAAGGATTCCATAATATGTTGATTTAATTATCTTCGATTGAGAGCCAAAATAAAGTATGGGCACTTGCATATAGGAGTTTGTTATATAAAAACATTATTGATAGGGACATAGGTGCACAATAGATATGCCATTTTATTTTATAACTTCAAATTTTTAAATGTAACCATCGACTTTGTGTTGTAGATGTTGACATGAAGTTTTTAAAACAAATATAGGCTGATACATCTAATACATACAATAATAAGTCTCTTATTGATAAAAATCAAAAGTTAAGTTATGGATATAGAGAACCTTTCATGCATTTATATTGTAAAAGTATGGTTGTATGATAAACTCTAATGTTGCATTAAAAGGTTACCATGGAAAAATTGAACTATTGTACATGTGTTTCCTTGATTAAAATTTCTTTTTTCTTAAGAAAATGACAAATTTATAAATATTATTTTGGGTTGAGTGAGTATTATACAAGGGTTTTCGTGATATTTATAAAATATAAGCTACACATATGGACCGATTTGACTTTGAAGAATAGGAAGAAATTTCGAATGTGCATATAAACTGCATGAAAAATGAGTGGGATTTCATTTATGGATTGCATAAAAATAATTGGACACAAGGATTATGATTTTATAACTTTTAGATGTTTGGACATAGGGATTGCAAATTTATGCATTTAGAACTCTAATTTTATGGTTGAAGACACTTCCACTTTGCAATATATTTAATATCTTGAAAGTAAACATTGAAGTCCACTTTTAATGATAAACATGGAAAGTCTTATTCACTTTAGAATCCAAGGGTTCATGAAAGAAGAGCACATAATATTATCCTTGACCATTATAGATTTACCATGTAAGATAATCCGATGAAATCTAAGTATATAAAGTATTATTTGATTGTATCTATCAAACATATCTTTGAAACTGAATCCATCCTTGAGAAGACCCTTTATGGGTGTTATAATTCTCAATCTATTTTTTTCCTCATATACCAATCAAAGATAATTATTTACAAGAATTTTTGTTTTCATAGCTAGAAGCAATTTCTAATTGTCCCTTTATCAACAAGCTTTCATTCTAATTTGGTAGGAGGAAGGTTCTCTGACAAATTAATGATCTAATGTGATAATTGAGGGTGGCATGAGTGGAATCCTATCTGCTATGCATATAGCACTTTCACCTCAAAGTTTGCATGAACCCTATGTTGATAATTTGAATTGAGGAGCCCCTTGGATTTGCAACATTCTTGGTGCAATACTAGCGCTCACCACACCCCATTGAGGAGAATGGTGTTGATATGGATGTAAAGGAGGAATGGAAGGTTGGGAAGGATAAGACCATAAATAATCAGGAAAATATGGATCAACCCATTGACGAGGTTGGTGTTTATATGGATGAAAAGAAGGAATGGCATAAGACCCCTAATATGGTTGAAAAGTTTGGGGGGGATAAGACCCTTGTTGATATGGGTTGACATAATAGAACTGGTCCATGCCTCCTTCTAACTTGTCTGGCACATTTTCTTCCTCTAGTTGCAAATATGGATGGTGGGGGGGGGGGGGGGGGCGCGGGGGGTTGTCAAATTGAGAATTTTTTTTTATATTTTAATAAGAACTTGCAGGAGAATTTTAATGCAATGAGAGATTCCTAATGATTTTTTTTTTATTTTTTTTTTACAAAAAATATGAATGCATAAAAGAAAGAAGGAATCCTTCCAAGAACAAGAGAGAATTTGTTTTGACACCCTTGTTGAAAAATGTGTAACTAGGTTCGGTCTTCATTAGTATGAAATGTATTATTGTAAATGTAAAAGAAAAAATAAATTATTGTTATTGTTGAAGCACAGGTTTCATGCTTGAATTATTTTATTTTATAGGTCAAGCACCAATTGAGTGCCTCTAAGGTTTGTCTTAGGTATAAGAGTCATTGTCATATATGGAAGGA
Organism: Pinus taeda; assembly: GCA_000404065.3. NCBI lineage: Eukaryota > Viridiplantae > Streptophyta > Pinopsida > Pinales > Pinaceae > Pinus > Pinus taeda. The sequence continues at coordinate 42,047 of APFE031200520.1, read as the reverse complement.
CTGATGGGCACATTGTACATTGTAAATACTTTTTTCTTCTTCATGAAAATGTGAAAATACCTCCAAGATCAAGTTGGCCTAATGAGATGTCAAGCTAGTCTACATGAAGAGCCACATTCACCCTTGAGGAAGCCAATTTATAAGAAGAATTATTCCTCCACCTAGACCATTCATTCACTCATCTCTTACGCAAAGAAGTTAGAAGAAAGAGGTTGAATAAGGAAATGCGAAGAAGATAAGGATGAAGAAAGTCAAAGTGTTTGGGTCTTTTTACATTTTTTTGGAAGTGCAAAGATAGGGTTTCTGCACTAGGCTAGTCTAAGGTTCGATTTTTGAAGCAAGAGAGAAGGAAGGAAAGTGAAGGTATCTTAGGGAACCTTACTAGCCATAGGAGTCAAGTCAAGGAAAGCAAGGTCATGGGAAATGTGGTTAGAGGTATATTTAAGTCTCCTAGAGAAGAAAATAATAATTGCAACAATTGTAGGGGAGAAGAAATTTGGATCTACTGGAAGGTTGAAGATAATTTAGGACGAGGCCAAGGAAGACTTGATATTGGCGGTTATTTGTCTGAGTCTAGGTCATGCTATTTCTTAATTGAAATATCTAAAATATAAGAAGATGTTTTTGGGTTTTCCCCTCAAGAGGAGGGGTTTTGGCCCTGACTTTTAGCCTATATACCTTGTCATTATTCTTACTGTTTTGGTAGGGATTTGATGTATTTCATATTGGAATAAGAAATATCAAAGCTAATAATTAAAAATGTAACACAAAAAATTATCAAGTTAAGAGAATTAGCATATACATCTCCCTATTGAATTCTCAACATGGTATTAGAGATTTGGTTCTCTAAGGGCATCATGAAGATCTCCTCTACAATGAAGAAGGTCATCAAGAAGATTGCAAGCCATCTCTAGAAAGGTATCAAAGAAGTATGGAGTCTCATATTCTCTTCAAAGATGGTAACTCAAAGAAAGGGATGAAATACTCTTCTCAGCAATCTTTGGGACATTCCAAGATGAAGAAATTTGGGTGATTGATAGCGGTGCATTAAGGCACATGATTGGTCACTCCAACCAATCCAAGATATTTTCAAAAGGAGAATCCTTATACTATGTGGAACTTGGAGACAAAAAATGATATCTAGTGAAAGGCATTAGATCGAAATCCATAAGGCTCGAACATGGAAGAAACATCCACCTCAACAACATTCTGTTTATTCGAGGTTTGCACAAAAATCTAATTTCTATTTCAATATTAGAAGATAAAGGAGATAGAGTGCCTTCATTGATGGTAAAATAGTTATATGGAAAATAGGCTCAAGCATAGAATAATAAAAATTGATTGGTATATGAGAAGGAAGGCTCTATAGGTTAATATACCATGTAAACCATGCCCTAGCTCATAGTGAGATTAGTCCAGGTGAATTTTGGCACCAAAGGTTTGGTCATCTACATTTCAAAATACTTTCAGCTCTAAATTCCATAGTAGATGGAATACCAAATATAAAGGAGGATGATGAAGGTGTCTTCAAAGGATGTGCATTGGGAAAGAATACTAAGAGACCATTTGAAAGAAGTGCTTCATAGTCAAAAGAAATCATGGATCTCATTCACTCTAATGTGTATGGCCCTATGACTCCAAAATCGCTTGGAGACATCTTAATTATGTTTCATTCATAGATGATCACTCAAGAAATACCTAATTTTACTTAAAGAAGACCAAGGATGAAGTATTAATTAAATTTCAAGAATTCAAAGTTGAAGTGGAGAACCGTACAGAAAGAAGAATCAAGATACTAAGATCTGATAATGGAGGAGAATATACCTCCAAAGAGATTATAGCATTATGTAAGGAATATGGATTAATAGGCATATGATAGTTTCATACAATCCCAAACAAAATAGAGTTGCATAAAGAAAGAATAGATCCATTGAAGAAAGTGTAAAAGCAATGTGACACGATCAAGATCTACCCAAGTTTCTATGGGGTAAGGAAATAAAGACAAAAATTTACATATAAAATCAACGTCCCCGTAGATCTCTAGATAACAAAACTATAGAAGAAGTGTTCACTGATAAAAATCCATTCATAGATCATCTCCAAATCTTTGGATGTTTTATGTATATTCATATACCAAAGGACAAAAAAAGAAGCTAGATTATTCCGGTGTGAAGGGAATATTTGTGGGGTATAGTAACTCATCGAAAGCCTATAAAATATATATGAAAGTTAGAAATCACATTGAAGTTATTCATGATGTCATATTTAATGAGAGCATAACATTTAAGAAATCAAGATAAATTTCTATAGATTCTGATGACGAAGGCCTTCCTATATTTTAGGAAGAAGTTGAGAAGGAAGGAGAAGAATCTCACCATGAAGAAGAAGGACCTAGTGAACTTGTTCAACCCATGGTCATTCAAAAGACAAGGAAAATGCCTAACTAGTTGAAGTCTACACTACTTGATGTAGAAGGTCATGGGGCAGCTCAAGGATCATTTAGAGAAAGTAAAAGAGCCAAGAGATATTTTGGGTATGTTATGTACATGACAAAATTAATAGAAGCAGAACCAGCCACCTTTAAAGAGGTTGTATAACATCGGGAATGAAAGGATTCCATTAGATAAGAATATTAATTTATAAGGAAGAATGGAGTTTGCGAGATCGAACCTAGGCCTAAAGACAAATATGTGGTTACTTCAAAATAGATCTACAATATCAAACATGCAACTGATGAAAGCATAGATAAGTATAAATCAATATTTGTGGCTAGAGGTTTCTCACAGCTTGAATGCATCGACTATGAAGAAAATTTTTCTCCAGCAACAAGATATTCAATGATTTGATCATTAGTATCACTGGCAACATCGATGGGATTGAACATCCACCAAATGGATGTCAAGATAGTATTTCTGAATGACACTATAGATGAAGAAGTCTATATAGAAAAACTCTTGGGATTTGATGTCAAATATAGGAAGGCATATGTTTGCAGAATAATGAAAGCATTATATGGCCTCAAACAAGCACTAAGGGCATGGTATGCTCGGATGGATTCATACCTACAAAGATTAGACTTCACGAAAATTTTTGCCGACTTAAACCTGTATATTAAGGTTGTAAAGAATGAACCTATAATTATTCTTCTATATGTAGATGATATTCTCTTAACATGTGTAGAAGGTCGAATTGAAGAATGTAAGAAGCAATTGGCTGTAGATTTTTACATGCATGATCTTGGGCCGATGCATTACTATATGGGACTAGATGTTTGACAGGAACCTAATGAAGTGTATTTAGGTCAAGGAAAGTGTGTGCTCGAAATATTGAAGAAGTTTGACATGCTGGACTGTAAACTATGACCACTCCGATGATCATAATATTGAGAAGACTAGGGAGTTCTCAATAAATCCCTATGGATCCCTCTAGGTAAAGACAATGGATTGGCTCATTAATGTAAATGGTGAATACTCAACTAGAAATATGTTTTGTAGTAAATGTACTCAGTCAATTCCAAGTGAAGCCGAAGCATGATCATTGGATAGCATCAAAACATATTATGAGATATCTATGAGGAGCCATCAACTACTACCTGAAATATGTTAGGGAACGATGTTCAATTCACTCGTTATACAAATTTTGACTAGGGAGGTAGTGAAGATGATGGAAGAAGCACTACGGGAGGATTTTTTAGTCTAGGATACTATATGGTCTCATGGATGAGTAGAAAGAAGACACCATTGCTTTGAGTAGTGTTGAAGATTACTATGTTGTAGCATGCAAAGTTAGTAGGGAAGCAGTTTGGTTAAGGATGCTATTGTTTGAATGACAGGTGAACCCTATAGTGTTACATTGTGATAAAACTAGTTATATTTCTTTGTATGAGGACCCAATGTTTCATGGGAAGACAAAGCATATCAAAAATAATTATCACTATATATGGGAGCCAATACAAAATGGTGTGGTGTAGCTACAATATATCTTCACTGATGAGTAGATAGCTGATAGATTGATGAAATCAGTTCCAAACAAGAAGCTTTTATACTTGACGGACAAACGTGGTTTGTTGGATTTTTCCTCCATAATTGAGAGGGAGATATAGATATAACACTATTGTCTTCACTTAGGATGAAATACTGGAGGATTGGGTAATCATCTGACATTTGATACTCTTTGAGAATGTGGTAGGGCATTCAAGACAATGGTAGTCATGGACTGATATTCTTTTAGGATTAGCTACCCAAGTCAAGAATAGTCCAATGGAATTTCATAATTTTAGAACACCCGGGTGGCTTATGTACCTTGGAGAGACAATGATGATGGTGTCTATACATCATTGGTCTCGCCATCATTGTTCTCTAATCTTGTGGAGAGATACAGCTGTTAGTCAAGGCATTTCTATGTGACAATACTATTTATTATTATGCTAGACATATGGGTTACCAATCAGACTCTTCTTATGAGATATCTTTAGATTGAGAATGACCATGTACCTCTAATTAATACCTCCCTCGTCAAGAGGGAGTGTTGAAAAATGTGTAACTAGGTTCAGTCTTCATTAGCATGAAATATATTCTTGTAAATGTAAAGTGAAAAATAAATTATTATTATTGTTGAAGCATGGGTTTCATGCTCGAGTTCTTTTATTTTATAGGTCAAGCACCCATTTAGAGCTTCTAGGGTTTGTCCTAGGTATAAGAGTCATTTTCATATATGGAAGACCGTATGGGCACATTGTATATTGTAAATACAAATTTGTTTTTCCTTGAAAATGTCAAAATATCTTCACGATCATCTTGGCCTAATGAGCTATCAAGTCGGCCTACGTTAAGATCCACATTCACCCTTGAGAAAGCCTATATATAAGAGGAACTCGTCCTCCACTTGGATCATTCATTCACTCATGTCTTATGTGAAGAAGGTAGAAGAAAGAGGTTGAATAAGGAAGTGTGAAGAAGAGAAGGATGAAGAAAGCCAAAGTGTTTCGGTCTCTTTCCATTCTTTTGAAAGTGCGAAGTTAGTGTTTCTACGCTAGGCTAGTCTGAGGTTCGATTTTTTAAGAAAGAGAGAAGGAAGGAAAGTGAAGGTATCTTAGGGCATCTTACTAGCCCTAATACTCAAGTCAAGGCAAGCAAGGTCAACGAGAAGGAAGTTAGAGGGAGATCAAAGTACCCTAGAGAAGTAGGAGCAATTGCAGGAGTTGTTGGGGAGCATAATTTTGGATCTGCTGGGAGGTCAAAGATATTTCAGTAGGAGGCTAAGGAAGACTTGAACTTGGAGGGTATTTGTCTAAGTGTAGGTCATGGTATTCGTCAATTGCAAGATCTAAAAGATAAGAATATATTTTTGGGTTTTCCCCTAAAGAGGAGGGGCTTTTTCCCTGGATTGCAACCTATATACTATGTCATTGTTCTTACTATTTATGTATCTATTTGATGTATTTCATATTGGAATAGGAAATATCAAATCTAATAAGTTAAAAGGTAACACAAAAAATTATCAAGTTAAGAGAATTAACATATACATTTCCCTATTGAATTCTTAGCAACCCTCCCCATCAACAATGCCAAAAAGTGATGAGCCCCAATATTGCAATAAGAATGTTGCAACTCTGAAGGCTACCAACTTAAATTATCAACCCAAGGTTCTTACAAACTTAAGAGGGGTCAAAACTGTATGTGAAGCTTGTACCTTCCTCTTCATAGTATAACTCCCCCTGATGTATGTTAAAGAAGGAAATGAAACAACTTCAAATGAAAAAATATATAGGTAATTTTCCAACCCTAAGTTGAAAAAGGTAAATAACAATAAGCACACCTATTCTAATTTTGCTAGAAAGTAAATGACAGAAAGGAAATCTATTCTATTTGCAAAAAGGTAAAGTATAATGAAAACCAAGAAAATATACTGTATATTACTAGAAATTAAATAAAATTAAAGTAAGTTTATTCTATTTTTCTCAAAATGAAAGTCTTAGATTACTCTTGCAGGAAGCAAATCATAGTTTTCATAAAGTAAATTGTGGAAAGGGAATCTAGACTAACTGCATAAATAAACAATGCAAAATCAAGTAATGTAAAAGATAAATGGTGACCTAACCAAGTATCATATCAAACAAACTGGTCTCAAAGCATTCATAGGCTATAAATGTACTTCTACCATTAATTTTGAGTGAATTTGGGTAATGAATATCTCCAAACTGAACTGCTACACGATTGCCACAAGATTCTTGTTTGTCGAGTTAACTAGCCAAATTCCCAAGAAAGTCAAGTTTAAATGAGATGGGGTCATTTTTTATATTAATTAGTATTTCCTAGGACTCCAAACCAAGTGTAATCACTGAAAAACACCCTTGTTAACATGTGCTAAAAATTTGCAAAAAAATACTATAAAAAATAGAAATTTTGAATTAGTGAGCTAGTGAACCTACCAAATTCCTAAACAGATCGAGTGAAAATGCTATGTGGTAATTTTATTATTATTAATATGAATGTTATTATGACTCAATACAATTGGAACCAACTTGAAATAACTTCGTTAACATGTGCTAAAATTCAATATATAATTACTACTAAAAACCATAAATGTTAGAGCAATGAAATAGTAAGTTGATCTAAGTACACAAACTCCTAAGCGAATCAAGTGAAACTTTTGTGGGGTAATTTTTTTATTAACTTGTTTATTTTAATATTCATTTCAAGAGAAATCAACTCAAAATTATCTCATTAACATGTGCATTAACAGAAAATTACTACTATTTTGTACAAAATACTTCCATAAATTCAATAATTATGAACTAGTGAACCAATCCAAGAAGCTTAATGATGAATATGACTTTGCAAGATTTTCTATGGATGGATCATACTTGTAAATGTATAATTTATTTGTAAAACCAATTCTTTCATCCATTTAACTAATCTAACCTACAACAAATGAAGTATGAATATTAAGTGCAGGAATAGGAAATGCAATAACAAAAAATGCAAGTGAATAAAACATACAAAGAAGATAAAAAAATTATATATAAGGGCTTTGAGGCTCCTGAGATGGAAAAAGCCAAGGATACTTAGAGTCTTATGAAGGAAGCCAAGCCTTAAAATCTAACAATGATGCCAAGCTTCATTGTTTGAATCAATCCAAGTATATCCTTGCTAGAAATGGAAATAGAGCTACTAAACAACAAGTTTTATTCACAAGAAGACTAAGAAATACATTCCCCTTGAGGAAAATTTGAATTGTTACTTATACAAATTGATGGGGAAGAATCCTCCTTGAAAGGAGACAATATTGCCCTCTCAAATCCCTCAAAAAGCGGATATGGTTCCCAACAATAGGAATATTCCTTAAATTGCTTTGAGCACATTCCGAGATTTTCACAATAATTGGAGCTCCAAAATCAGTTCAAAAATTTCATAATATTTTGTTCATTTATTATTTGATCTTGGTCCATTATATAGTAGAGAGCAAGTCCATATATTAACTCATTCAAAATTTACTCAATATTCTCTCAATATTTTGAAAAAAAAAATTATTACACACATAATATGCAATTATCTCTAAACCTTCCTAACGAACACATTATAGCTCAAAAACATGTTATCAAATGCAAAGAGATAGTTTAAATGTGTTGAAATATGGTTACATGGGCAATAAATTTTATCTAATTTGGAGGCCCATAAAAATATAAGAAATTACTCTACTTGTAAAGGTTAGTAAAGGAAATTGGTTAGTAGTGATGGTGTGTGCAAGGTGGATAGTGCATATACAAACTGTTTTAATTACAAGTATGTGGATATGTGGTTCATGATTCTTTAATACAATTCCCCTAATTACACTTTGTGATGTTTGTTCCTTGCAAGAGAAGAAAAATTGTGTGGATAATGTGCCACTTACTTTTCCAAATTATGTTATATGTGAGCATAATATAGATAGATGAAAAAATAGTGCTTTTGGAAACATTATATTTCCATTAGCAACTAAATTTTATTAAGTAAGTTCATTTGATTAAATAAATAAAAAATATTCTTATGCATAAATCATGATTTAACTTCAAGGGATGCTACAATTGAGAATACCCAATAGAAGAACCCACATGTAAAGGATAATAAATTTTCAAATTAGTTGAAGGTATGCACTTTGTAAAATATTTTCACTTAAAGAATTATATTTTACACTTTAAATATGATTCTATGTTAACAGTAAAAAATTAATTCACTTATATATAAATTTTAATGATAAACATTGAGTTTATCTTTTCTATTAAATCATGGCAATGTAGGCAAAAAAATTAATTAATTAATTTAAGCATTTAAAAATTGTCATATGAAATATGTATTATGTAGTTATAATGTGTTGGTTATATATTCTATAAATGGTTCCAAAATACAATATCGTTTTTTTAAACACTTTTTAATTATTTTTCCAGTATCATAATTCAAAATTGTAAATATATATTAATCTTATTTATATCAAATTATCGTATTTAATCAATTATTTCAAGAAAATGTACCATACTACTAAAAAAAAATGTAGGACTTCATCGGTATGTTGGACCAAGCTTTCAATGTCCTCACATCCTTGTAGAAGGACCCCAACATACAACACATAGAAACAAAGGCGCAAGAACTGCAACAGCAGTATGATAGTGTGAGGAGAATGACACAGACAGTTGTCCTCACCCAATGGCTGTCTAAGATGCAGTAGGCAAGGGCACTGAAGGAGTAGGTGGATGCTGTAAGACAAAAAGAGGCCCTCCTCAAAGCACACGTCCAACCTCAGATTGATGAGGCCTTCGCCATTACGGCTGAGATTGAGGGAAAGCTCACACAAATGCAGGGATTATATGTCCTAAGAGAGATAGCAAAGCCTCAGAAAGAAAATATAGAAGAGCACATGAAGCAGATCTAGCAAATAGTAGAACAATGCACCGCACACCTTCGAGCAGTACAAGAACAATTGGATGGGATCCGTGCCAAGATCGCCACACTAGCAGAGTGACTCGGGACGAGTCACGATGATTGTGTTGGGGGTCTGTTGGGCATGGAATCCTCCCACAGAAGGTTTTGGGGCTCAAAGCCCAAGTTTTGGTCAAAGGTTTTGTAAGACTCTGCGAATTGCGGGCGTGAAGTGTAAAGTAGAGGTTAAGTCATAGGGATATTTTGCCCTAAAGTAATGTAATGTAATGTAAAGTCATGTCGGTCTACCCATGGTCTGCAGAGCATGGGATTGTATAAATAGCATGAAGCTCTAAGTTGTAAAGACAGTAGATGATAGAGTAAGTAGTGAAGGAATGGTTTGAGCTTAGAGTAGGATTCTAAGTGTATTGGGTCGTAGTATTTGGAAGAGGCTCTACAGTTGAGTGTGCAGAGGCCTATTAGATTCTATGGACCCCTGTAGCTGAGTATGTAGGCCAGTGTCGAGTCTCTAAGTGGGATTCAAGATTAATAAAGAGAAGTTGATTCTTATTTCTATGTATTTGTTGTGCATTATCTTCTTTATGTTTGTATTATTTTATGTATCGCACACACTAATATGGTTCATGAATATGATGTAATAACCATAAATATTACACACAAAAGTTAAGTATTCGGTTAATTAGAATGGAACTTGGGTATTATACAGGTCGCACCCTGAGCAGGGCCGAGTAGAAGCCTCACCGCAGGTTGCAAAGGGATCGCAAGTGCGCATAGCGACAGGTCAGGCTGCAGACATCCAGAATCCCATTAGACATCCTAAGGGTGCAGAAACCTGGTTCTAGCACCCTCCCATACTACTCCAGGTGAGACCTCAGTCCGTGCTCTCCAGATTGTTGGTGAAAATGCTAGTAGTACCAGGATTTGCTTGGCTAAATCACATATGAACCTGGGTCAGGCCCATACAAGCCAACACTCTGGCACACTAGAATCGCTTTGCACTGCTTAACATACCATGTCACTCCCCTCTTGCCACACCTACAACTCATTGACAGTCAATGTCACACACTCTTATTCATTCATTTCCATGCATTTTTACCTAGTGCTCCCTTGTGTTCCCCTAGCTGTCACTAACACTCACTACACATTGGCACACCTAATTGCAATGAGTTTCACTAATAGTCAATCCAAAAATCCTTCTAGGGTCTAGCTAGTTACTTGTTCTTCACTAAGATATTAGGGTTAAGTTTATTGCATAGTGTTCAGTGTGAAAGTATTACTATTTTTTTTTATAGCATAGAGTAATTATGATCTTCCCCATGTACACAAGGATAACTCAGAAGTGTTTCCCATAATCATGCAAGTGGAACTTCGACATTTACATCATGGTACCCACAAAATATTTATCATATTTACACAATGAAAGGTTATAGGAAAATATTTACATTATATATGTGAATGCACTAAGATCAAGACCATTAACATCATATCTACATATTTACCACAAGATGAGGGGCATTACAACCCCTTAAAAAAAACCATAAGGCCTTCCTCTTTTTTCAGCTCTTTGACCAGAAGGGTTTAACTCAAAAAACACATAATTCCTTTAAAAATTTGTGGGTTGAGGTGGACACTTCAAGCCCTTGAACTTAAAGATAATCAAATATTTGTAATTTGTTACAATAATAAGTCCATTATGCACACTCCTCATCTTAGAGTTGGGTAGAGAGGAAGAGTACTTGATTGATGCCAACCTTGTAAATGAAAAACTTTGCCTACTCATTGGTTGGACACTCCACTACTAGTTGACACCACTAACACAAACCAAAAGTCCAAGATACCCATAATATGTGCCTACACCCAAGGGCTTAGACTACACCTCCATAAAATGTACCTTAAACTTTAGATGTCCCAAAATAGTAATATGCAAACACTAGCCTATTTGTTAGATTTTTGTAACTTTCTCCTTAACTAACATTTGTTTTTAACTATTTAATCCACTTACCATATACTCTCTCTTGTTTGCACCCACCTAGAATACAAGAACACTTATGTTTTTTATACAACCAAGTTAAGAGGGCATGTTTCTTTCTTACACTTAAATGTTTTCAATACAACCAAGTTAAGAGCATGTGTTTCCTTTTCAATTCTAAAATTATAACATGTCTATCTCTATAAACTAAAAACAAAATCATTGCACAAAAAAGGTAAGCTTAAAATTAAAATAAAATTAGATTATTATTCTTATGATAATACACCAAATATGGAAAATTTGTTTTCAAACACAACCATAAAAAAAGTGTTAGTTTATCAAATACAACTACAAACTTATTAAGTCACCCTAGATCAATCTTAACCCACATCTATCAAGTGCCGAGAGGGATCCAATATCTCAATGTGCAAAACTCTTTTTTGGTGCTTGATAGACCTAGGTTAAGATGGATCTAGGCTAATTATATAATAATATATAATATCTATATTTGTATGTATGTGTCTCTTTGTTATTCCCTCTCTCTCTCACCCCCCAAACATACACACTCTCTTTGCATATCTATCTATCTCTCCCTCCCTCTTCCTCTCTGCCTCTCTCTCTTCCCTCTATTTCTCATCTCTCCATCACTCCCTTGTCACTCCCTCTCTCTCTCTCTCTACCTTTCTCCCTCTATGTCTTTCTTCTTTCTTCCATCTCTCTCCCCCTATAACTTCATCTCTCTCTCCTCTCTCTTAGTACTCTCTCTCCCTTTCTCTCTCACCTCCCTCTGTCCCCCCCTCATCACTCTCTCTCCCCCCTCCATCTTTGTGCATTAGTTTCTCTCTCTTTCGCTTCTCTCCATATATTTATCCCCACCTATTCTCTCAATCCTCCTCTCTTCTCTCACTCTCTCTCTATCCATATATCCCTTGTCAGTCCCTCTATCTCTCCACCTCTATCTCCATATGCCTTAGTTCCTTCCTCCTTCTCTCTCCCCCTCCAACTCCATATCTTTCTCTCTCTATATCTCCACCTCTATCTCCATATGCCTTAGTTCCTTCCTCCTTCTCTCTCCCCCTCCAACTCCATATCTTTCTCTCTCTATCTCTCCACCTCTATCTCCATATGCCTTAGTTCCTTCCTCCTTCTCTAACTCCTTCTCTCTATCTCCCCCCATCACTCTCTCACTCTATATTTCTCTCTCTCTCTCTCTCCACCCTCCATATTTGTCATTATCTCCCTCCCCCTCTCTTCCCTTCACTTTGCTTGCTATCATCACTTTGATCCTTAGTCAAGATAGATCTATGTTGGTTCTTACTAATATTTGTATATTTCACATCTTTAAATACAAAAGTATTCTCATTTTTAATATTATTAAAACCTTACTTTAATTTATATGCGAATAATCTTAGTAGTCGTGAGGATAGAAGGTTTATATATATCTCAAAACTAATTACAACCCTTTTCCTATTTGCCTCAAATAGAAAATTTTATAAAATTTTATTAAATTAAATTATTTTTATTGTCAAATAAGTTATGGTTTTTGGACATGTGGTATTGATAAGGCATGGTATTGGCCCACTGTATTGTGACAAAGGCTATTTAAAAGTTAATAATATCCATGGTAAAGAGGATTGAATATCGATGTGTAAGAATCTTGTCATATTGTTATAAAATATTTCGATTGCGAAATAAGATATGATTTTTTGGCATGTGGTATTGATAAGCCATGGTGTTAGCCCATGATATTGTAACAAATCCTATTCACAAGTTCATAATATCATTGGCAAATCACGGGTGAATATCCATGATTAAGAATCTTGTCATATTCTTATAAAATATTTTGATTTTGAAATAAGTTATGTTTTTTGGGCATGTGATATTGATAAGCCAATTTATTGTCCCATGATATTGTAACAAATTATATTTCCAAGTTAATAATATCTATGATAAAGTGAATGAATATCCATGGTAAAGCGAGAATGAATATCCATGGTTAAGAATAATTTCATATTGTTATAAAATAATTTGATTGTGAAATAAGTTATGTTTTTAGAGCATGTGGTATTGATAAGCCATAGTATTGGCCCATGGTATTATAACAAAACCATTTTTTTACAAGTTAATAATATCCATTGTAAAGTGGGGGGTGAATGTCCATGGTTAAGAATCTTGTCATATTGTTATAAAATATTTTGGTTGTGAAATAAGTTATGGTTTCTGGGCTTGAGGTATTGATAAGCCATGATATTGGCTCATGGTGTTGTAACAAAACCTATTCACAAGTTAGTAACAAAACGGAAATATAACAGATTGAATTTTATTATTTTTATTATTAATTGAGCCAACATTTAGATTTTTGCACTCATCCCCATACTTTTGACTTTTATTATTATTATTACTATTATTCTTTAACTAAGCCCATATTTAGAATTGTTTATATAATGACATTACACCTACACATCTACTCTATACTCTATAAATATTGTATTTATTGTTTTTTAGGGAGGGAAATTTTAACATTTTTGAAAAAAATCAGCCTTAATTTTGATGTAACAAAGCCCTCCTAGTTCCAATCTTAATTTACTTTCTAAAAAAAGTAACATATTTTCACTTTACATAGGGCAGAGGGAAAAGTAGTAGATATTTTCACTTTTGACAGGGCTGGAGGGAAAATGAGATTGAAGAGAGTTGTGAATTAAATTTTCACTTTTCATAAGGCAGACGGAGGGAAAACTAGTAGCATATTTTTAATTTTCATAGGGCGAGAGGGGAAAAGAGATTGAAGAGAGTTGTGAATTAAGGTTTTACCAGTAGTAGATTGATATCGAAACCCGCCATTAGATCTTCAATGCATTGATGGCGCCCAGGTATGTTTCATTTCTAACCTCGTTGCACTTACACCCGAATTTTAGTCTTCTTCCACACAGGGGGGGAGTACACACACCTCAGGTCTCTAGTTCAAAATTTGCTATTTTTTTCATCCTTGCTTTTAAATTTACGAGTAGAATATTTTCACATTTCACAAGGAAGGAGGGAAAATGAGATTAAAGAGAGTTGTTAATTAAGGTTTTACGACTAGAAAATTAATATCCTACCCCACCATTGGATCTTCAGTCCACTAATGGTGCCTAGGTATGTTTCATTTCTAACCTCGCTGCATTTCTACCCCACTTTTAGTATTCTTCCACACAAGGAGGACTCATTCAAAATTCACTATTTTTTTCATCCTTTCTTTTAAGTTTAAGAGTAGAATATTTTCACTTTTCACATGGCGGGAGGGAAAACGAGATTGAAGAGTGTTGTTAATTAAGGCTTTATCAGTAGCAGACTGATATCGAACCCCACCATTAGATCTTCAATCCATTAATGACACCCAGGTATGTTTCATTTCTATCCACGAGCATTTCCACCCCACTTTTTGTATTCTTCCACACAGGGAAGAGTAGACACACCCCAGATCCTCCACCATTGGATATTCAATCCATTAATGGCGCCTAGGTATGCTTGATTTCTAACCTCGATGGATTTACACCCCACTTTTAGTATTGTTCCACACAGGGACGGGTACACACACCTCATATCTCTAGTTCAAAATTCACTATTTTTTTCATCCTCGCTTTTAAATTTACGAGTAGCATATTTTCACTTTTCACAGGACCGGAGGGAAAACGAGATTGAAGAGAGATGTGAGTTAAGGTTTTACCCCTTCAATCCATTAATGTCACCCACGTATCTTTCATTTCTAACCTCGTTGCATTTCCACCCCACTTTTAGTCTTATTCCACACAAGGAGGACTGATTCAAAATTCACAGTTTTTTCATCATTTCTTTTAAGTTTAAGAGTAGCATATTTTTAATTTTCACAAGGCGGGAGGGAAAATGAGGGAACATAGGTAAAAGCATATGCATTTTTCCTTCTTTAATGGTTTGTCTCTATAGAGTCGATTTCACTAGGTGTACATTGTATGCATCTCAAAATTTCTCTTTAGGAAATCCTGTTTTTATTCTTTCCAAGAAAAACTCTCTGGGGAATCCCAATGGATGTTTCCCCACATTCATGGATGACATCCCTGGTAAACCCATTGGCATTGACTAGTGCCCCTCACCCAAGGGATTTCAAATAGGGCACCTGCCGGCATAGAACTAGCTGAATTCCCAGTAACATTAATGATATTAGGTTGGGCTAACCCCTTGGGCTCAATAAATCATAATCAACTACACTATTTTCCATATTAACATATTGATCTTATTTAACATTTTGTTAGAGTAACCATAACAATCCAAGCCTTTTCCTATTTTTATTTTGGTTTTTAATTCCTTCTTTGGTGTGGTGACAACTTTGTATGAATGGGTCGATGTTTATTTTTGTCAAAGTATATGTTGAAAAGTAGATTCTCTCTTACATTCTACCTTGTTTGTTATGTATTGATGGAGTTCAGTTTCATTAGTTGTGACCAAAGAACTGTGTTAGGCATGTATGCAAGGATTCTTGTATCACTATTTCTAAACTAAACATTGTCCTTAAACAAGCCAAGTAGATCCTTAATGCTACATGTTTGTATCTCAAGGAACTTCCAATCCTAATAAATGAGGGGAAATTTAAGTGTTTCCAGAATCGAAATCTATTTTGTGTATTCACTCATATATGGTCCTGGAAAAGCGAAGTGAAATTTAATTATTTCCAAATCTTAAGTTCTATGAATTCACTCATATTTGGTGCTGGAATCTTTTGAGAAAACTGGAAGAATTTATTTTAGTTGCATTTAGATTTTCCAAAAATAATACTAAATTTCTCCTTGACTAAAATTCTCCCTAAAATTCCACACATTCCGTGGGCGAAGCTGTGGCAAGCCAAATATGCACTAGGAAGTCAATGGGATGAACTCATCAGAATCAATCCTAGTATCTTAGGCTCCATGATTTGGAACGCTGCAAAAATTCATAGCACCAGCATCCAAGAGAACAGATTTTGGGAAATTCACTCGGGGAACTCGGCACGGTTTTGGGAGGATTCATGGCAGCAGTTACCAAAACTTGCCTCGATCTTTCATAAACCTATCTGGCAGAATTATATGCAGCACGCCAATCTCACTACTGTCTCTCAATTCTGGCAGCAGCATCTGCTTCAAGACTTCCAACAATGGAAACCCGCAAGCTCCTGGAAGACTGATTGGCATGGAGAGACATATACAGAAATTGAAAAGGAGCTAAGTCATAGGAAAATCAAGCATTGCAATCAGCAGGACAAACTAAGATGGGGATACACTACAAAAGGTACCTTCACTACCAAAGAAGCTCATGGAAATACAGCTATGGATCAGCTCTGGGATCACATCTGGCAGTCCATACTCTGGCCCAAGGTATCTACCTTTTTCTGGTTCTTAAGTAAGAGACACATCTTAACTTGGGATAATCTGCAAAGAAGGGGCTTCATAAGTCCCTCAAGATGTCCCAACTTTACTCTTCACTCGGAAACCATCCTAAATCTCATGGAGACTTTTCCTCTCGCTACTTAGCTCTGGGAGAAAGTTAACCAATGTAACAGAAGAGGAGGAGTTCGGCAGGGGGACATAGCAATCACTCTAAGAACTTGGCCCAAGCACCCTTATCATAGCCCCATTCTGAATTCTCTATGGAACCTCATTCGAAGGTTTCTTTACAGGATTTTATGGAAGGAACGAAACAAGAGAGTCTTCAACAAAAGTAGACGACCTATAGAAATTCTTTGGCTCCTCTTAAAGAAAAATCTCCAAGAAACTCTGGTGCTTCGATCTTAGCTAGAAACTGACTGGCCGGACTCTCCTCAAGAGCAGCTCATCCTAAACTCCTGGAATCTTAACTTATCATGCGCACCTATTGACAATTCCCGTCCCACTACCAAGTCTATCTCCCCCTTACATTGGTCCCCCCTGCCATATCCTCTTTTAAATTTAACTTTGATGGAGCGGCTAAAGGAAACCCTGGGCCGACAGGCTATGGAGGAGTAATCAGAAATGACAGAGTTGTAGCTCAGCATATATACTATGGTTCGATTGGCAAAGACACCAACAATGTTGCAGAATTGGAAGGCTTGTGGAAAGGGATATGCATTGCCGATCAACATAATTTCTACCCGCTAGATGTAGAGGGTGACTCCTTGATCCTCATCAATGTGACTACTAGAGTTCAAGCAGGCACCTTATCAGCCAAAATAGCATCCAGTTGGAGATAGCTTAGCAGGATAGAAACTCTCGAGGAAAGGCTCTGGCGCCCCCACAACATCATTTTCAAGCATGTAAGGTGCACAGCTAACAAGGTAGCAGATAGATTGGCCAACCAAAGGGTTTACCTGCAACTCCCTCCTTACTCAGGCACTCTCAATGACTCAGTGGATATACAAGTCCAACAGGAATTCCATTCTCTGTTGCTTCAGTATTATCAGTCCCTGGCTGCAGGTGATTATTAATGGGGATAGTACAGTGGCGGCATTCCCACTGGGAAAGCGGCAGCCCAGACCCACCACATGTAAGGATAAACGGCGGACCTGACACCCCCATCATGTTAAATTGAATGCCGCTCTTAATTCTCCCCTGCAACTCGCCGTCTGCAGCATTATGGATCTCCTACGATTCTTCTCTTCGGTATTTAGATTGCAGACCGTCTGCTGTGGTATGATTATCGCTTTGGGCGCCACTCTGTGGTATTATAAGAGCCAGCCTCCGCTGGCTATGTATTATTTGATGTCTCGGCTTCGGGTGCATTGTTTGGTTTGGTCGCTGCTGGTTCTTGGGTCTTGGCAGTGGTCTAAGAGGATTAGGCGTCGACCCTCAGCACAGAAGGCCTTGGTCTCTTCCTTTGGGAGCAGTATCCTCCAACACAATGTCACTAGCTCTGCCTGTGCCAGTTCTTACCTCACCCCTCTATTCTTTAAAAGCCTCGCCTTTGTGGCCCTTTGTGCCCCTGTTAGACATTAAGCCTCTGCTCACAGTTCCTTGGCTCTTTGTGCCTCTTGGCTCACGGAGATTCTACTCACTGTGCATTCCCTTCTGCAGTGTCATCCCTCACGCAATCTCAGAATGTCGCGGGAACGGCTCCGCCTCATTAGCAGAAGGGGTGGGTCTCGAGGAGGCTCCAGAGGGAGGGATATCCATCAGCGCTCCTCTCACACCACGGAATCCTCCTCCGAAGAAATTGACTCCCATGGTGCAAGGTGAGCCCGGGGAAGAGGCAGAGGATGGGATCGTGCAGCGGCATGTTCGCGCAACTCTCATCCCTCAACCCGCTTTCACTTCCCCTATTCCCTGGACAACTCCACATACTTTGTGTCTGTTAATATTGAAAAGTGCGATAACGTAGCTCCTCCAGAAGCCTCTGTGGAGCAGAGGCAACCTTCTCCTATTCACTGTCAAAGAATTGAGCCTGTGGAGGCCCCTCGTGCGGTTGTCGGTCCAAGGGAGCCAGCTAAAGACGACACCCCATATACAGACTCGAGCGCACCAGACCAGTATGGATGCAGGATCGTTCAGGAGCAACCTTCTACCTCTGTGAACGCATTAGCTAGCCTCCACGTCGTTTTGGTCCAGCCATGGCCCCAGGTGGTCGCCTCTGTTGCTCTATGATGTATGTTCGGCAATTTCAGTTCACCTCCTTCTTTGTTTCGTAGTTTTTTATAAGCTTATGATATGGCTTAGCTCTGTTCAGGTCGATGTCGGTTATCCATTATGACTATGTTTGCTGCTCTATCTCTGTTTGTATAACTCTCTGGGTAAATTTTGGGACAATTGGTTTTGGTCTATGTCAAATTGTCTGTCTTTCAGTTATCAAGAGTTTGTTGGACAAGTCAGATTCCAAGGGAAGTTTCACCCTCCAATGTAAAAGTCCTGCTAAATCCATATCTCAGTATGGAGAGTTTTTGAGGACAGCCTTGATGTAATCCTTTTGTAATCTTTTTATATAATTATAGGAGTAGACCAATTTACAAAAAAAAAAAAAATCTCCCTGAAATGGCTTTGGGATTGAAAATTTTGTAAATATTTTTAGGGAAACAACCCAAAACACTTTTTCTAGATTGGAGTTTTATAACACTACGTACTAAAACTATCTTTTATTTTCTGCTGCGAATGTCTGATAGAGCCTTCCTAGAAACTGATTAGAAAATTAGGTATATTTTTTGGACCGACTAAATAGTTTTTAATGAATAATGACTTAGCATAAATGATATATTAGGTTGCATAAATATATAACTTAGAATCATGAAATGAAGAACAAATATCAATGAAATTGACATATTCTTAATTGAGTTGAATGAGGCCAAGAATAACATTGACTAGAGGGTGTTCGAAATAACATAATTTTGTTCTGGTTGGATAGATTTAGAACTAAATATCAACATTTTTCTTGCTTGCATAACTTGGGAAGATTTTTTTATCTCAAGTCTCAAACTTATTGAATAGTATGATTTATGCCTTGCAATGTTGAGATATGTTGTGATACACCACTTGCTAGTAACCTAAATAGTTTGGATGAAACTTTAGTTGTGAATTTTACTTGCAAAAGATATAACTGAAAATATAGATTAATTTTCCCCTGTGTAGAATTTCCTTGAAATTCTACTACTGCTTGAATGAATAAATCTGAAACTAATTGTTGCATGAAGAAAAAAAAAAACTAAATAAATATCCCCCGGCAGGGGCGGTCTTCCCACTGGGCAAGTGGCAGCCCAAATCCGCCAGCTGTAAGGGAGATCTACGGGCCTGCCACCCCCGTCTTGTTAAATTCTATGCAGGCCTTTACTCCACCCTATAATTTGTCGTCAACCGCATTATAGTCTGCCCTCGATTCGCCTCTCCGGTGTTCAGCTTGCAGTCTTCCTGCGTTGGAATGTCCCGTGCTTGGGATGTTGCTCTGGGGCTTATTAAGAACCAGCCTCTGCTGGTTATGCCTCATTTGAGGTCTCTTCATTGCGCAATCTGGCTGTGGATGCTTTGTTTCTTCGATTTGTTGTTGGTGCTTGGGCCTTGGCAGCGGGCTCTAAGGTTTAGACCTCGGCCCTCAACACAGAAGGCCTTGGTCTTTTCCTTTGGGTGCCTGGCTCTCTTGTATACAAGCACCAATTTGTTTGTGTTCTCACTGTGCTCCTCGGCGCTCCTGGCGACATTCCGGGCCAGCTCTTTGTGGTAAGTCTAGCCCCGCCCCTCTGTGTTCCTTCTGATTCGTATTCGCTACCCTTCGTGCTTCTGTCTACTATTAAGCCTTTGTACAAGGTCAATTTTCTCTCCCCGAATTGTGGTTGGCGGCGGACTAGTACTTTGTGCAACCCATGTTTCAGTGTCTCTCTAGAATGTCGCGTGAACAGCTCCGCCTTATCAGTCGAAGTGGTGGGTCTCGGGGAGGAGCCAGAGGAAGAGCTTCCCCTCAGCGCTCCTCTCCCTCAATAGATTCCCCCTTTGAAGAAGTTAACTCCCATGGGGCAAGGCGTGGCCGAGGCAGAGGAAGAGGCTGAGGCCATGCAGCTACGTGCTCGCATAGCTCTCACCCCTCAACCCGTTTTCGGTTCCCTTTCTCCTTGGACAATGCTACTTATTTTTTGTTTGTGCGGATTGAGAATTTCGAAAACGCAGCTTCTCCAGAAGTCCCTGCGGAGCCTAGGCCACCTTCTCCTGTTCAATGTCAAAGATTTCAGCCTGCGGAGGCCTCGGGTGCGCTGGCGGGTCCAAGCGAGCCGGCAAAGGATGACACTCCTTACACAGATACGAGTGCATCAGATCAGTATGGTTTCCGAATTGTTGAGGAGAAACCATCCACCTTTGTGGATGCTTGAGCTTGTCTCCTTGCCGTTTTGGGGGTCTTTTCTGCAGTTTCATGATGTGTGTTTAGCTACTCCAGTGCACAGCGTTCGTCGTGGGACAATTTTTTATCCATTCAGGTCTGTTCAGGTCGAATTCAATCTTCACCTTCGTCTACGTTTGTTGTTCTATCTATGTATGTTTCAATCTCCGAACAAAGCCCGGGATAGTGGGTTTTGGAATGTGTCAAATGGTTTGGCTTTTAGTGGGTTCCGGATTGTGTCCAATTGTCAGTCTTTCAGTCTTCGTTGGTGTCAATTGTTTATCCCGCGTATGTTGGACAAGTCAGTTTTCAAAGGAAGTTTCATCTTCCAATGTTAAAGTCCTACTGTAACCATCTCAGCATGGTGAATTTTGAGGTTAGCCTCGGTGTAAGTTTTTTGTAATCTTTTTGTATAATAATAGAAGTAGCCTAAATTACCAAAAAAAAAGATTAAAAAAAATATCTTTATCAATTTGTAGTGGAATAGAACAGAAATAAAACATAGTCACACTATAGAAAAAAAAAAAAAAAATTATAGGGAACCCAACTGGGAAAACCCTCTGCTAGTTGTATAAATTTAAAATACTATCCATATTAGACCTTGAGACACCTTCTTCAAGACCAATTTCATCGATTCTTATTGTTTTCCATATTCATTTTCATAAGCATTAGGGTTGTTGTCCGTCAAATCAGAGTAGCTAGAAAGTGTCTCTTTGATTAGAAAGCAGATCAAGATCAACTTCATCCAAGAATCCCCTAGAATGCTCATTAGTAGCAAGAAGAAAGGTCTTTTTTTTTTTCATTTCATCACACGCATCCATCATAATCACTGATTTGTCTTCATTTCTTTCACAGTCATTTTCAATGTTAGATGCAAAAGGTATTTTAGTATGATATAATCCTTAGGTAACCAACCTCAGACATATTGTTGATCAATTGATGTTGTTTGAAGTTTATTGAGTTTGAATTTTATCATGAAACTACTATAAGCGTACTAGAATGGGTGAGTTGATTATCTTGATAATAATGTTATGGTTCAATCTAGTAATTGAAAGGAACTTATAGTTGATGGTCAAAATTTCACATTCCTTTCATTTTTTTATCTTCACATATAACAAATATCTTTATGTTATAGCCTCTAGCTAGATATAAATAGTAATTGCCACTCAGAAGTTGGATTCCATCATTTTGGAGCTTGAGCTTACTCAATTTACCTTTGTTTGAGTTGAAAATGTCATTAGATCTCATTATATCATCTATTGCAGAGCACAAATCCAATTTACCTTTTTTTTTTTTTTTTTAGTTAAAAATGTAATTAGATCTTGCTATATGATCTTTTGTAGAGAATGAATCCAATTTTTCACAGTCCATTTGCTTGAGGTATAAAAAAACTACTTTAATTCATTAAACATATTTTCATTTTCTATTTACTGATTGTGATTTTGCAGGCCACATCTACATTGGAAAAGGGGCGTATTTAATGAAGTGTGGAAGGAAAGGGAAGCATCAATTATGTTCTTTCAAAATTTCTAAGGTATGTAATAACATTTTAAAAAAATTCTCCATAGAATGTTGTGCTTTAACATTTTCTTTTGATAATGGATTATTGATGTGATCTCCCTCTCTTACACACAACGAGAGTCCAGGCATACATGGTTTTTCAGGATATGTGGATAATGGACAGATTTGCACTAACTATTTATCTAGAAATTTACATTGTAGAAGATCAAGCATTTACAGTTGAATATTTCCTTTCCACTAAATTAGAGATAAAGAGTTAGACTCCTATTTTTCAGGCATATACCTCACTTTTAAATCAATTTATTGTTGACTCTATATAGACCTTCCACGGGAGGGCAAAGAGTGATCACTACCATTACTTAATCTTTTTGCAGACCAAGTAAAGGTTCCAAATGTGTATAAATTATTGGGTCCATGGAGAATCCCAAGAGTGGCGCTATTGTAGCAACAAGAAATTCGCTTATTTTGAGTTCTTCATTAGTGCATTGATAGTATATTGTTTATTCCATACAATACCTCAACAGTGTATGATCAAATTAGAGTTAAGCCTGTGATAATATTTTGACTTACCCTCTTTTAGAGGGAAAATAAAGTGCATGTCAAGCTTGCACATCACAACTGTATCATGCAAAGTTTACCTTCGACAATTTTTGTGGATGTAAGCAGCAAGATACTAGTTGGAATTCAAGAGGCAAAAATATTACAAAGTGGGAAAGAGGTTTCACAGTTAACCTGGATTTCACATTATGGTTGGAGTCGATTTGTTGGCAAGAGTTGGATACCCCAACTTCCTTTTTATGACTACGTGCAATATTGAATCCTTTGGCATATTCCTCACTCAATTGTGATTAAGTGATGGGTTTTCTCAGAAGTGTTGCACACCTATAAACTTTACTAGAGTTGTTCTTGAGTCTTCGGAAGTGATTAGCTTTTCAAATCGCATACGTACAAGAAGAGGACAAATAATATGCCCAACTAATTTGAAGTTATCTACCTGTGAATAGGGTGTTCCCATTCATAAACCTAATGATTCACTCTACTTCTTTCTAGTGAACAACTTTGGGACTTGCCATGAATCGTGAGACAATTCCAACCCCATAACTATAAATTTCTTATTTAAATCTATACCCAATAGATTAGAATCTGCACAAGGAGAACTCCATTCTTCTTTTGAAAGAACCAACAATCGACTTATACCATGCTATTTAATATTTTCTATATTTATTCGCATCCTTGGTCTATGACATAAAGATGCAAGAAGCTACCATGCATTTTCTATACTAACACTCCTAAAAAATAATAAGGTATGCCCAAATCTATCATTTCAAATGATCTATGTACCTCACCTTTTAGTTTTTCAATTATTGAAGTTATTACCTATATTGATGAGAACTTCTACAACCGATACCATAGTGACAATATATGTTATAGTTTTATATGTGTTTCTCTGGAGGGGTTTCTCCTTCAATAGAGCAGAAATACGTTGTAGTTTCCAATTAGGGGAGAAGTGTACCCAATATCAACCTTGGCCTGTGTGCAGAGGGGTTGAATGCACATTAGACTCTATCTATAGTTTTGAAGGTGTTTCTCCTTCAACAATACCTCATATTAGTAGATAATTTCGGTCTGCACCTTTAGTAGATGCATGCCGCCTTGGGATACATGTTGTAGATTATAGTTTTCCTATGAGGTTGTAGCAACAATGAAAGAAGTGCATTGATTTTAGGCATATCTAGTATGCTTTTATAGTTTGAATTAGATGCTCATTTTTCTTAATTTAGGTGTTTTTCTTAGTTCTGTTCTATGCACAAGTTTATCTTTAAGAAAAGTGCATAGTAGAGAAGGGTTCTATATTTTGAGCAGGGGACACACTTCTAGGCAGGAGGTACTTTATTCTAAGAATCATTTGCCATGCGGGTTAGGTGCTTTATCAAGAATCCGAAGAGGCGCTATTGTAGGAATAAGAAATTCATTTATTTTGAGGTATTCATTAGTGCATTGATAGTATATTGTTTATTCCATGCAATACCTCAATATTGTATACAACCATATTTAGTATGCTTTCATAGTTTGACTTAGATGCTCACTTTTCTTAATTTAGGTGTTTTTCTTAGTTCTGTTTTATGCACAGATTTATCTCTAAGAAAAGTGCACAGTAGAGAATGGTTCTATATGTTGAGCAGGGGATACACTTCTAGGTAGGAGGTACTATACTCTAGGAAGCTTTTTCCATGCAGGTTAGGTGCTTTATTCAAGAATCCCAAGAGGCGTTATTGTAGCAATAAGAAATTCGTTTATTTTGAGTTCTTCATTAGTGCATTGATAGTATATTGTTTATTCCATGAAATACCTCAATATTGTATGATCAAATTACAGTTAAGATTGTCATAATATTTTGACTTACTCTCTTTTAGGGGGAAGCTAGAGTGTGTGTCAAGCTTGCACATCACAATTGTATCATGCAGATTTGACTTGGTACAAGTTTTGTTGATCTAAGTAGCTAGATACATATGTGTTGAACACTATTAGGGATCTCACACATAACAGATATACAAATTCAGTAATCGGAGGCATAGTGGCTCCCTTATCAAACAACCTTGTTTGGTTTGGCTATCATTTGAATTTTTCTATCTATGTATTCGATGAATGTATAAATGATATCCTACAATTTGAAATCAAAACAATTGGTTTTGATATGAAGAGAAAAAGAACAAATATTGCAATTCATACTAGAGGGTGTATTAGACACACAAACACATTGTATCTGGCAGTACTAGATACTCCTAGCCAAGAATCGAAATGAAGCACTCTTGTAATTATTGATGCTCATAACTAGAAAATAGGACATCAGAAAATCAGATGGGAAGACATGAGTTTTCTTTTAAATTGGGTCATAGATCTCCCTAAGTCACCAAAACTCTAAAGTATTATGACTGCATAAATCCAAGAAGGATCTTCTTCAACTACCCTGTCTTTTCCTCAAAGATCAATTATTGACCATCAAAACATACAAAAATCTTACCATGGCATTAAGCCAAAGTCAAGTCTTGACCTTTGTCAACCTTCAACTTCTACATTTGTATACAATTCACCTCCAAATTGTTTACGTGGTGCTTTATTTGAACTAGAACACATTTTACATTTCTCTAATCTCAAAGTTAAATGTCCTCGATGATGTTCAGTAGTTTTCTTAAAAACACTTGCATATTTAATCCTCCATAAAAGTCATAATCCAGTCACAGGATAAGCTCCACCAACCACTATTACTAATTCATGCCCAAATACCAAATGTTTTGACATTCCTTTTCCTCATGAAAACATCATGATGATCCATGAACTGCCTTCTCTAGAAAACGAAGACCTAAGGCTTACTGAAATGTTCAGTAAAATGCGTGCTCAAGGAATGCTTAGATATGGATTGAGATATATTGCTCGACTTGACAGTCTAATTCCGCAATCTCGATTTGAAAACCATATCCATGAAAGCTGCAAAACGCCTTCTATTCCAGAAATGTATAAGTTCTTCTCATTAATGGATCGATGTCAAAAATATAAAATTGACACTAAATGGATGAAAATAATGTTAAATTGGGATTTATACACTCATCCTACATCAAAAGAATTTGATATGAGCACACTAGGTGCTGAGAAAAGAAATCTATCTTTACTATGGAAACAATATATGGAAGATACATATTCCTGGATTTCTTTTTACACTTGGAAAGAAATGGAATAAGGGCAAGAAGTTCACATGGGAGACGCAGAGGTATCTTATGCACAAAAACGTTCATGGACCAACCATGATGGCACCAAGATAGACACTACCACCACTTTTCCACCTTTCAAAGGAATATTGTTAGGTGAGTCTAGTAATGCAACAAAAGCTATTCCTTTGGTCCACACAGATAAATATGTACTCGGCATTGATGAAATAATACAAAAATCCAACGAGTAGATAAATTGGAGAAATACTACCCTTAAAGTGTTAGAAATGAATATGACCAAATCCCAGGGCCACAAGGACTATTTTGATTCCTTACATGTTGCTTTAAAGTATGTAAACAATAATATGAAAAATGTAAATGATTTAGTTTCTACTTTCAAAAGATTCGTTAAAGAATCTTTTGTTTGAATATAAAGCATAGAAAAGAAAGTAGATTTTGAATTCAAAACTACTGACAGTCTTATGGGAGAATTGGCTGATAAATTTGAAAACCTTTCCATCACACCAAAAGATAAGCACATTCCTTCCTCTATGCTTTTTAGCCACCCTGTAAATATCCAACATGCTGTCAAGCAAGTAGAAAAATTTCCCTTTTTATTCACAAACGAAAAGCTAGAACTTCATGAACAATCTCCCAGTAGTTCAGAAAAAGTCTCCTACTTATTTTTTTCAGAAGCTTTCACTAAAAATGAATATCTTGAGTCTTCTGTAAGAAGTAGTTAAGGAAGAAGAAGGTGATGTCATCTACAATGAAGAGGGTACTCCACAAAGCAATATGATAGGATCCCTCACCTCGTTTATTCTTGAGCATTGGCATGGAGCTACAATTGAGATTGCTAACAATCATGAGATGGTATTCATGAACCTCAAGTGTAAAAAAATGTCCTAATATGAAGACTTTCATCGTGACAGGACACAAAAAATTTATGAAGTAAAATAAAGACAAGATGCATTATGAAAGCATGTTTATCTTGCTACTCTACCTTATAATTTTGTCGAGTATATCCAGAGGAAATAAGTCTTCCATAGTTCTTTTGAAGCATACACTTTGGGTGAAATTTATTGAAATATCACTAAAGAAAGGGTAGGACTTTATACCAGCATGAGGGTGAAAAAATCAATGCAAAAGTTGTCAAGACTGCTAGACAACAAATCAATTTGCAGTAAGTATGGGCTTGCAATTTATGATCCAATTGTTCAGAGAAGAAAGAGCAAGAAAAGCAGCAAAAAGGCCCAGAGGCAGCCTACAAAAAATTCAAAGGTCTGTGCTTACAGAACAAATCAACATAAGAAAGGATCTTACAGATATGTCCCTAAAACTCATTATTATGAGGCAAAAGATATCCATCTTAAAACACAAAGACATGATGGAATATTTTGTAGATAATGTGGCCAAAATGGGCATACAAAAATTAAGTGTCTTACAGGTAAATAATCTAAGATGAGCAGAGGAAAGAAATCATAAGAAGCTGCCTCACAAAGATCCCAGAGAGAGGCAAGAAGACATCGTGGAATCACCTTCAAAGAAGAAGTGCATTTAATGAAAAATAACTACTACGACACTTTAGAAACAACAAGCACTACTTCCTATAATTCTGATTCCAACATTAAGCATGTCAATATACATCAATGTGAATGTACAAAATCTGAAGATTGTAATTTCAATAATTCGGAGTCAGAATCAATCCTCAGTTTAGAACAAGAGACCGAACTCAGGTCAAATAAGCAAAAAGAAAAAAAAAATGTATGACACACACCATCGAAGACGATGAGTTAAAGGTTTTGTCCATCATCAAAATGTTGGCAGAAGGAGAAATGAAAGAAAAGATGCTAGAAGCTTTTCTACAAGCAATGCACAAAGAATAGGCAATAGTAGTTAAAAGAATAATCAGGCTAAAGTCCTATTTGTAGATGCTTCCTATGAAAAGGACACAAGATCTTTTCAAAGAAGCAAGGAGTATACCAAGCCAAGGCACTTAACCTTGGGAGAAGTTAGCACAAAAAAATATACCATCTCGAAAATAAGTTTCTGAGCTAAGAAGGTATTATGGAGCTCATGAGCACATGTACCTCGAAAGGAACTAGCTCCACTCCCATTATAATAGATGATGAGGCATAAAATATTAAAGCCCTAAGTTATGCTCCTCATTAGCCAACAATTCATAAATAATGGTAGCAATATATATATATATATATAATATAATATATATAATATATATATATTCTATATATATAATATATTATTGCGCAATTAGCTCTATTAAAATAAACACTTTATAAAGTTGATAAAGTAATTTTCTAAATAAATTTAGAATTTGGATTTTGATTAACAATCTAGTAATCCTTATATTATTTTATATAAAAATATTAAACCAACTTAAAAAGCTATTATATCCATAAAAACATATATAAATGCAATTTTTATTTTATTTATATCCATAAAAATAGAGATAAATGCAACAGAAATTGAAATGATTTTAATTCTTCAACATATTAAAACATATATTCATCATTTCAACATTTAAAGTAAGCAAAAAATAATATTCATTTAGAACAAGTCAAGTACAATAAAATAATATGCCTTAAGAACAAATCAAGTACAATGAATTTTAGTAAAACTAAATAACATTTAAACACGACTACTGATAATGTTTCAGTAATGATTACACCACTATAGTTGTTTAACTTCATATATATGTACGTTTAAATATATATACTTATAATGATATTAATTATTTGTAAATATTGCATAGATATGACTCAAATATTTGAGGTTGAAGTGTTGTTATGTTAGTGGTAGATAACATTACGATAAAAAAAAAAATAGAGGTTAATTCTTTAATTTGTATTTTCTAAAAAAATTTAAAAATTAAAATACAAAAACTAATTATTTTATACATGAAATAATAATAATAATAAATAATATTTTACCTATAAATATCTCTTTAATTAATTTGTGATAAGAAAAATAAATCTGTTTACATATATTCACGTGACAACATCTAAAAACAATAAACTAATATAAACCATTTGATCTTAAAAAATTAAGACATAAAAATAAATAATTAGAAAAAATAATCCATCTTACTCATTAATAAATCTTTTCATAATTAATAACCCTAACTTATATTTATTTATGATAACATAAAATTTGAACTTTGAAACCCGAAATAACACTGACACACATCATTGGAAGAAACCCCAACCCCAACCCCAACCCCAACCCCAACCCAAACTTCAACTTTATGGCACTTGACTGTCCCGCACCTTCACCTTCTTCAAGGGTTCATTGCAGCACAACGTACCATATACACAATCATGGTTAGGGTTTATACAGCCTTTTTTAGGCGGTGCCGCACCCGCTCAAATTAAGAAAAAAAGAGTTGGGGGTGTGACAGGTGGTATCAGAGCAGGTTCAAGAGAAGTGAAGCTGGTGTATGAAGGTGATGCACACTTGCACTCCATGACAAGTGGTATCCGAACAGGTTCACAGGTGATTGAAGATGCGGTTGAAGTTGATGATAAACGACGAGAATGGAAATGTATGCAAGTTATGGAGAAATCATGGATGAATAGTCTGGGTTTTGTAGACTTGGTGGTTCATGGGAAAACCACTCAAGCTCTTGTGGACACAGGGGCCACCCATAACTTCATGATGACACGGTTGGCTAGAGCTGTTGGACTGACGATCCTTCCATCCAACATGGAGGTCAAGGCAGTGAACTCTAAGGCCAAGGTGACAGGTTTGGCACACGAAGTGCTGGTGCAGATAGGAGACTAGACAGGTCAGTTGGACTTCACGGTGATGGAGATGAATGACTTCGATGTAATACTTGGACAAGATTTCTTAAAGGGCAACAAGGCTATTGTTGTCCCCTTTTGTGATGAGGTGGTGCTGGTTGGACAGACACAGACTTGGACTTTGCCCACACATAGGCAAAGGAGGGAAGTCAATGTGCAGCATGTTTCTGCACTAAGTGTGGAGAGAGCCATGAAGGAATCAGACATGGAGACATATGCGGTGATGTTCAAAGGAGTCGATGGTGATGAAGTGGGGACGCCTATTTCAGCTGTGATTTCTGACGTACTTGCCGAATATGCAGATTTGATGCTTGATGAGCTTCCAAAGAAGCTTCCACCAAGGCGTACGGTGGACCACAACATTGAGCTTGAACTAGGGAAGGAACCCCCGGCTAAAGCACCTTATCAGTTGTCAGTACCTGAGTTGGAGGAGTTGAAACGACAACTAAAGGAGTTAGCTGATGCAGGTTTCATTAGACCTTCAAGGTCCCCATATGGAGCTCCAGTATTATTCTAGCGAAAGAAGGATAGCAATGAGCTAAGGATGTGCTGTGACTACCGTGCACTGAACAAGTAGACGGTGAGAAACAGGTATCCTTTGCCATTGGCTGCAGATTGCTTCGACAAGCTTTCGAAGGCCCAAGTGTTTTCCAAGCTAGACTTGAGGCATGGTTACTATCAGGTGCGGATTACCGAAGGAGACGAGAAGAAGACCGCAATCGTAACAAGGTATGGCAGTTTTGAGTTCCTTGTTATGCCGTTTGGGTTATGCAACGCTCCTGCGACATTTTGTACTTTGATGAATGATGTCCTACGACCGTACTTAGACTCATTCATGGTGGTATACCTGGATGATATAGTGGTTTACAGTGATAACATGGAGGATCATAAGAAACACTTGGCGATGGTTTTCGAGGCACTGAGGGAGAATCAATTGTTCTTGAAAAAGTCTAAGTGTGTGTTTGCTCAGACAGAGATACCGTTCCTTGGGCACATCGTTGAACAGGGGTACATACGGATGGAGCCAAGCAGGGTGAAGGCTATCGAAGACTGGGTTGAACCGAAGAATGTCCATGATATGAGGGTGTTCTTGGGCATGACCAACTACCAACGGAAGTTCGTAGAAGGTTACTCCAAAGTAACATCGGCACTGACAGACCTATTGAAAAAGGACAAGAAGTGGTGTTGGACGGAAAAATGTCAAAAGGCATTTGATGAGTTGAAGAGAAGGATGGTTACAGCACCGATACTGAAGTTACCTGACTTCGAGAGACCGTTCGAAGTGCACAAATATGCTTCAGATTTTTCCATAGGAGGAGTTCTTATGTAGGATGGGCATCTGGTGGCCTATGAGAGTCGAAAGTTGCAGGATAGAGAGCGGAGGTATCCAGTTCATGAGAAGGAGATGATTACGATCATCCATTGTCTTCACATATGGAGGCACTACTTGATTGGGAAGCCTTTTGTTGTCAAGACTGACAACGTTGCAGCTAGTTATTTTGCATCACAACCGAAGCTTTCTACGAAGCAAGCTCGTTGGCAGGACTTCTTGGCAGAGTTCGACATGTCTATTGAGTATAGACCAGGTAGACACAATGCGTTAGCGGATGCCCTTAGCAAGAAGGGACAACTTGCACCATTGGAGGGAGAAGACCGGGCACCAAGGAGTAGGAGTCGGATTCAGATGTCAGAAGAGATGCAAACAAAACTGAAGAAAAGTGTGGAGACTGATACTTTAGCGCAGAATATAGTGAAGCAGATAAAGGAGGGAAAGACACGCAGGTTCTTTCTACGAGATAGTTACTTGTTCTTTGGGAGCCGACTCTATGTTCCAAAGACATCTGGTCTTAGGAGGCACCTCTTGAAGGAGTGCCTCGATTCTCCATGGGCTGGACACCCAGGGCAGCGTCGTTCTTTGGCATTTTTGGAGAGAGGGTTCTTTAGGGAGAGGATGAGCGAGGAAATGGAGGAGTCTGTACACACATGCATCATTTGTTAGCAAGACAAATCAGACCATCAAAGGCAAGGAGGACTGTTACAGCCTTTACCTATTCCAGAGAGGCCATGGATGAGTGTCTCTATGGACTTCATTGTCTCACTACCGCAGGTTTAGGGGTATAATGGGATCATGGTCATTGTCGATCGTTTTTCCAAGTATGTTGTCTTTGTTCCGACGAAGGTACCATGTGGTGCTGAGTGTACTGCCGAGCTGTTCTTCAAGAACGTGGTGAAGTATTGGGGGATGCCGTTGAGTATCGTGTGTGACAGAGATACATGATTTACAGGGAGATTTTGGATGACATTGTTCAAGATAGTTGGGACAGAATTGCAGATGAGTTCGAGCTACCATCCGCAGACAGATGGACAGACCGAGCATATCAACGCATTGCTGGAGGACTACTTGAGACATTATGTCATGGCTGATCAGAAGAATTGGCCTGAACTCTTGGATATTGCTCAGTTTAGCTACAATATTCAAAAGAGTTCTGCGACGAGGTACAGTCCATTTGAGTTGGTGAATGGACAGATGCTGGTTGCTCTGCACACCATTGAGACTACAGGTCATAGGAGGAGTCCTCATGCGAAGAAGTTCATGAAGGCTTGGGAAGAGACCTTGGAGTTAGCACGGTTGCGCTTGCACGATGCTGCAAGGAGAATGAAGAAGTATGTTGATCGGGGAAGACAGGATGTGCAGTTCAGTGTGGGAGATATGGTGTTTCTCAGGATTACCGGGGAGCAGTTTCAGCCAGCCAAGGGGACGGCTGCCAAACTGACATGGAAGTATGAGGGACCATTTCGTGTGGAGAAACGAGTGGGGGAGGTTGCTTACAAGTTGGAGCTTCCGCACCATATGCACATGAAACATCCAGTTTTTCATGTGAGTCAGTTGAAGAGATGCAGGCTTGATTCAGACCATCCAGAGAGAGCTAAACCGCCGAGAGGACCAGCTGGGATAGTGGACAAACCAGGCTTGGAGTTGGAGAATATACTGAGTTATCGGACTACAGGTATTGGTTGCCACCAGAAACGGGAGTACCTTGTCAGATGGAAGGGAGCACCGAAAGAAGAGAGATGGGAATCGGAGGACTCACTTTGGAGATGGAAGAGGAAGATTGCGAGGTTCGAACGAAGAGTACTTAGGCGTGCAGGATTGTCGAGGGCAACAACGATTTCCAGTGGGGGAGGATGTAGCGCCCTAGCGCAGCGGCCCGGGCGCGCGCCCACCACGAGGTAAAAATCGACTAAGTATGAGAAGTGCGCTCCACTCATGTGATGAGTTGGACGCGCAAATATGGAGAGCGGTCATGTGTTTATACCATGTGATGGTGACAACACATGGGCGGGCCGACGAATGCGAAGGTTGGGTGTGGAGCATGTTTGTGGGGCGGTCTTGCATGGAGGGCGGGCCGACCATGTGCGGAGGCATCAAACGAGGGCGTCAGCCAGTGAGTTGAGGAGGTCGGCTGGGCGAGCGCCCCCTCCTATGACGCATATAAACACACGACAGAGGATGGACAATCATCATCGCACTTCGGTCAAGGATCATCGAGTTCCATCGCACAAGTCTTGAGTGCAAAGAGGAAGCGGTGATACCGCAGGTTGGATGCACCCGCATTGCCGGGGAAGATAGTGCGGTGCAACGGTTTACAACAGCGCAGGCAGGGTTGAACGGGCGTGGGTGAATACCGCCCGCCCGTCAGTTGGAACGCATGGGTGAGGAAGCGGCGACCCACCCGCCGTGGCAAGGGTGCAACGCGTTGGTTGAAACGGTGTGGGCGTGCGCGCTTGGCACGACGCACCCGTGGTGTAAACGCTTGGAGGTTGGCACGACGCGTCCATGGTTTAAACGCTTGGGGGTTGGCACGGTGCGCCCGGTTGAACGCTCCTTGGTTTCGGTTGGTGGTTCGGGCAAGACCGCCGTGCGCTCTTGCACGGGCGGGCGCCCACCTGGTTGTAACACCGGTCGAGCTAGTCTCCCGGTCAATTGTAAATTCTCAATAATATAATAAAAGAGTTTTATTATATGCATTTGTTTTTTCTTGGATTTATGTTTATCATAATGTTATAATGTTATTCCGCACATTGTAATTTAATAAGTGAAGATTTAATAAAGTGAAGGTGTAGTTCGTAAAATGCTCAACCATGGAAACGGTGAGTCGTTTAGGCAGTGCCGCACCTACTCAACTTAAGAAAAAAAGAGTTGGGGGCGTGAAAAAAGGGAACCTTACGGCATAATTATTAGATTAGTATTAGGTTAGTTGGTATTGTGAAAAACATAACAATAATTTAAGAAAATATTAATGCTCCATGGAGCCACTAACATATTGTCCAACCTCTCTTCAAAACGTGAAGGTACGCGTTACTTAACCAATCTCATACGAGAATAAATATTTTTATTTTTCAGAAAATATATATTCATTATTACAGTGATATATTTCTTAAACATTTAAGCCATTTTAATTAGAAATAAAACATACTTTATGCATCAGCGAAAAACGATTTCGTGCATCAGTTAGATTTATTAATATAGTAAGTAAAAATATTATTATTATTATTAGTTTTTAAAATTAATTAGTGTAGTTTTCTATGGCAACATGTATTTTGAGAAATGGTCTCGGTTCCGTGTCTTGTTTATAGTGTAATGTTTATGATAGAATTGCCTTATCAATTCTTTCTGTCTAAATTACACTTATATCTTTGAAGCTTTCATATAAAGATTTTTATGCAAAATTAGCTATTAATATTGATCTTTTGTAAATCATGTCATGAATCCATTGGCTAGATTTTGGATAAATCTTCCTTTTGGGCACTAAATGCTGTAAGTCTATGTGGGGCTACAAGTTGGCATCCATGACCTTGGTGTTTCTAAGTTGCCATGTTGGCTTCCATTTTTCTATGTATACTGGCTAATGAGTGTAATCTGAAATATTTCGGAGTTCTTCTTATGAGTGTTTGGATTCCATTCGGTTACTATAACCATCAAATGGTCATTCTGTTCCATATATTCTCTGCTTAGGAAGTCAGGCAAGCAATTTTGTTCTCCTTTGACATGCCCAACTTCAAAATCAAAGTTAGCAAATAGTGGATGCCATCTAATTAGCTTGGCTTCTCCGAGAATTTTTTATTTCTTTAGTTAGAACATTTTTCAAGGCTGAACCATCAGCTCTAAGCAAAAATTGTTTATGTACAAGGTGTATGTCAAACTTTTTTATACAGTCCAAGCATATTTTACCTCTTTTTCGATAGTGGAGTAGTTTTGCTCTGCTGGGTTCCATGTATCGAAGGCAAATTGTACAATTTTCTCAATCCCTTCTTTGACTTGCTTTAGTATTCCTCCCCATCCAAGGTTGCTAGCATCACTCTCAAAAATTTTGGGGAGATATTCATCTTCGATATAGAGGATTGAAAATGTACAGACTTTGCTTTGATTTTCTGGACAACTTTAGTGTGATCAGTTGTCCATGGTGAAGGCTCTTTTTTCAATCTTTGGTTAAGAATATTGCAGTTTGCTACACACCCTTTATAAAAATTACTAAAATAATTCAAGCAACCGAGGAACCTTTGCAGCTTTGTTTTGTCTGTGATTACATCTGGAAACTAATTAACAAATTATACAGCATGCTTTTGCAAAGTTATCTTTCCATCTTCTATCGTATGTCCTAGAAATTTGATTTTGGTTTAGAACAATTCCATCTTCTTTTTGCTTAAAACTAAACCACTTCTTGTTACAGCTTGAGAAAAAGTGTGGATATGTCTCAAATGTTCATCTATGGTGTTGGATAAAATTAACACATCATCTATATACACAATTAGCCATTTAAGGTAGGGATTAAAAATTTGATCCATTACCTTTTGCAACTTAGATAGAGCATGCTTTAGTCCAAAAGGCATTACATTCCATTCATAGTGCCTTGCTGGAATGCTAAAAGTAGTTTCGAATCTGTCTTCTTCTTTGATAGCAACTTGCCAAAAACAAGACTTCATGTCGAATTTTGAGAAT
Organism: Pinus taeda; assembly: GCA_000404065.3. Classification (NCBI taxonomy): domain Eukaryota; kingdom Viridiplantae; phylum Streptophyta; class Pinopsida; order Pinales; family Pinaceae; genus Pinus; species Pinus taeda. The sequence goes on along the minus strand of APFE031200520.1, from coordinate 6,306 downwards.
ACTTTCGCTCCTGTAATTTTGCAATTAAGCTTCCTTTATGTGGAATAGGATAAGTATCATATGCTAAAACAAAGTTTAGAGGTTTATAATTTATAACAAGTCTAGGCACTCCCCTGATCTGTTCTAAATACTTATTTACATAAAATCCATAGTAGTTCCACAAACTGTTGGATTCTCTAACGAGTCCTCTTTGTAGAAGACCAAAGATTTTTTTTTGGCAGAGATTTCTATAGTCTCTATTCATGGCAATTTCCCTACTCTTACAAGGTTTTCCTTCAAATGTATCTTTGAAAGGAAAGTCTATTGTGTGTTTCTTTCTGAAGTGCTGCAACAATCATGTTTCATTAAATGCACTTCTTCTTTGAAGGCGATTCTAAGATGTCTTCTTGTCTCTCTCTAGGATCTTCTTGAAGAAACTCCTTTTGATTTCTTTCCTCTGTTCGTCTTAGATTCTTTACCTTTAGGACACTTATTTGTTGTATATCCCTTTTGGCCACATAACCAACACAATATTCCATCCCGTCTTTGTGTTTTAAGATGGATATGTTTTGGATCATAATAATGAGTTTTAGGGATATATCTGTAAGATCCTTTCTTGTGCTGGTGTGTTATATAAGTACATACCTTTGAATTTTTTGTAGGCTACCTCTGGGCCTTTTTGCTGCTTTTCTTACTCTTTCTTCTTTGAAAAATTGGATCATCAATTGCAAGCCCATACTTACTACAAATTGATTTGCTATTTGGCAGTCTTGACAGATTTTTCATTGATTTGTTCACTCTCACGCTGGTGCAAAGTCCTACCCTTGCTAAAAATTGGTATCAGAGCCATAACTTTGGTTCTCTCAGGTATTTATCCAATTTTTTGTTGTTGTTGATAAAATGGATTGAGAAAGAAAATCTGTTTCATTAAGAGAACTTCAATAGGAGGCACAAGACCACAACTTTAATATGGAAAATATTTTTCAATCTGCATCTTCTAGAGAAGTTAACTCTATAGAATTAGAAATAGTTGAAAGTCAGCCTTCAGCACAATGAGCTTTAGCATGTATAAAAGAATGTGTCTATCAAATTCAAGAAAATGCTAAGTCTATTCAGACTATTTCTCTCTTAGACCCGAAGAAGCTTCAGGAAGAAGCTAGAAGACACGGAACCCAATATCTGCACCTTGGTTGTATATGAGTCGACATAAATGCTCTCATCCACAGAGGGTTAAATACATATGTGTTGGACACTATTAGGGATCTCACACATAACATATATACAAATTCAGTAATAGGAAGCATTGTGGCTCCCTTGTCAAACAACCCTGTTTGGTTTGGCTATCATTTCTGTCTATGTGTTCGATGAATGTATAAATGATATCCTACAATTTGAAATCAAAACAATTGGTTTTGATATGAAGAGAAAAAGAACAAATATTGCAATTCATACTAGAGGGTGTATTAGACACAAAAACACATTGTATCTGGCAGTACTACATACTCCTAGCCAAGAATCAAAATGAAGCACTCTTGTAATTACTGATGCTCATAACTAGAAAATAGAAAATCAAAAAATCAGATGGGAAGACTTGATTTTTCTTGAAAATTGGGTCATAGATCTCCCTAAGTCGCCAAAGATCTAAAATATTATGACTGCACAAATCCAAGAAGGATCTTCTTCAGCTACCCTGTCTTTTCCTCAAAGATCAATTATTGACCATCAAAACATACAAAAATCTTGCCATGGCATTAAGCCAAAGTCAAGTCTTGACCTTTGTCAACCTTCTACTTCTACATCTCTATACAATTCACCTCCAAATTGTTTACGTGCCACTTTATTTGAACTAGAACACATTTTACATTTCTCTGATCTCAAAGTTAAATGTCCTCGATGATGTTTAGTAGTTTTCTTAAAAACACTTGCATATTTAATCCTCCATAAAAATCATAATCCAGTCACAGGAGAAGCTCCACCAACCACTATTGCTAATTCATGCCCAAATCCCAAATGTTTTGACATTCCTTTTCCTCATGAAAACATCATGATGGTCCATGAACTGCCTTTTGTAGAAAACAAAGACCCAAGGCTTACTGAAATGTTCAGTAAAATGCATGCTCAAGGAATGCTTAGATATGGATTGGGATATATTGATCCAGTTGACAGTCTAATTCCGCAATCTCGATTTGAAAACCATATCCCTGAAAGCTGCAAAAAGCCTTCTATTCTAGAAATGTATAAGTTCTCATTAATGGATGGATGTCCAAAATATAAAATTGACACTAAATGGATGAAAATAATGTTAAATTTTGGATTTATACACTCATCCTACATCAAAAGCATTTGATATGAGCACACTAGGTGCTGAGAAAAGAAATCTATCTTTACTATGGAAACAATATATGGAAGATACATATTCCTGGATTTCTTTTTACAGTTGGAAAGAAATGGAATAAGGGCAAGAAGTTCACATGGAAGACACAGAGGTATCTTATGCACAAGAACATTCATGGACCAACCATGATGGAACCAAGATAGACACTACCACCACTTTTCCACCTTTCAGAGGAATATTGTTAGGTGAGTCTAGTAATGCAAAAAAAGCTATTCCTTTGGTCCCCACAGATGAATCTGCACTGGGCATTGATGAAAGAATACAGAAAGCCAACGAGCAGATAAATTGGACAAATACTACTCTTAAAGGGTTAGAAATGAATATGACCAAATCCCAGGGCCATAAGGACTGTTTTGATTCCTTACATGTTGCTTTAAAGTATGTAAATAATAATATGAACAGTGCAAATGATTTAGTTTCTACTTTGAAAGGATTTGTTAAAGAATCTTTTGTTTGAATCTAAAGCATAGAAAAGAAAGTAGATTTTGAATTCAAAACTACTGACAATCTTATGGGAGAATTGGCTGATAAATTTGAAAACCTTTCCATAGCACCCAAAGATAAGCACATTCCTTCTTCTATGCTTTTTAGCCACCCTGTAAATATCCAACATGTTTTCAAGCAAGTAGAAAAATTTCTCTATTTATTCTCAAAGGAAAAGCCAGAACTGCATGAACGATCTCCCAGTTGTTCACCAAAAGTCTCCTACTCATTGTTTTCAGAAGATTTCACTAAAAATGAATATCTTGAGTCTTCTGTAAGAAGTAGTTAAGGACAAAGAAGGTGATGTCAATTACAATGAAGAGGGCACTCCACAAAGCAATATGATAGGATCCCTCACCTCGTTTATTCTTGAGCATTGGTATGGAGCTACAATTGAGATTGCTAACAATCATGAGATGGTATTCATGAACCTCAAATGTAAAAAAATGTCCCAATATGAAGACTTTCACGACACAACAAATTTATGAAGTAAAATAAAGACAAGATGCATTATGAAAGCAGGTTTATCTTGCTACTCTACCTTATAATTTCATCAAGTATATCCAGAGGAAATAAGTCTTCCATAATTCTTTTGAAACATACACTTTGGGTGAAATTTATTGCAATATCACCAAAGCAAGGGTAGGACTTTATACCAGCATGAGGGTGAAAAAATCAATGCAAAAGTTGTCAAGACTGGCAGACAAAAAATCAATTTGCAGTAAGTATGGGCTTGCAATTGATGATCCAATTGTTCAGAGAAGAAAGAGAAAGAAAAGCAGCAAAAAGGCCCAGAGGCAGCCTACAAAAAATTCAAAGGTTTGTGCTTACAGAACAAATCAACATAAGAAAGGATCTTACAGGTATGTCCCTAAAACTCATTATTATGAGGCAAAATATATCCATATGAAAACACAAAGACATGATGGAATATTTTGTAGGTAATGTGGCCAAAATGGGCGTACAACAAATAAGTGTCTTACAGGTAAAGAATCTAAGATGAACAGAGGAAAGAAATCACAAGAAGCTGCCTCACAAAGATCCCAGAGAGAGGCAAGAGGACATCCTGGAATCACCTTCAAAGAAGAAGTGCATTTAATGAAAAATAACTACTACGACACTTTAGAAACAACAAGAACTACTTTGCATGTAAATATACATCAATGTGAATGTAAAAAATATGAATATTGCAATTGCAATAATTCGGAGTCAGAATCAACCCTCAATTTAGAAGAAGAGATCGAACTCAGGTCAAATAAGGAAAAAGAAAAAAAATCTGTATGACACACACCATTGAAGACGATGAGTTAAAAGTTTTGTCCAACATCAAAATGTTCGCAGAAGGAGAAATGAAAGAAAAGATGCTAGAAGCTTTTCTACATGGAATGCACAAAGAATAGGCAACAATAGTTCAAAGAATAATCAGGCTAAAGTCCTATTTGTAGATGCTTTCTATGAAAAGGACACAAGATCTTTTCAAAGAAGCAAGGAGTATACCAAGCCAAGGCACTTAACCTTGGGAGAAGTTAGCACGAAAATATACCATCTCGAAAAAGAAGTTTATGACCTAAGAAGGTATTATGGAGCTCATGAGCACATGTACCTCGAAAGGAACTAGCTCCACTCCCATTATAATAGATGATGATCTAAAATATTAGAAGCCCTAAGTTATGCTCCTCATTAGCCAATAATTCACTAAATTAGTTGGTA
>APFE031200513.1:8600-20342 GCA_000404065.3 Pinus taeda | reverse complement strand
CCTAATATACTTGCATTGATTTCTCAATATGGTATCGGAGATAAGGTCAGGAAAAGTTGAAGATCACTCTATTGGCATGGATTCTCCCTCTTTGATGAACTAGATAAGAATGGGTATCAACACTATTGGAAACTAGATCAAGAAGGTCATCCACCACTTATTCAATAAGGTTAAAAGTCAAGGATTCTTGGTTGATCTTACAAGTTCTCTTAGTGATGACAATGCATGAATCATTGATAGTGGAGCATCAAGACACATTTCAGGAGAAAGTAAACAACTTCATACTTCCATTGATTTCTCAACATGATATCAGAGCTAAGGTCGGGAAAATTTGAAGATTTCCCCCTCTAGGGGGTTTTTCCCAGGCATAGTGCCTACATCTTGTGTCTCTTGTTTTGTGATCTTCATACACACATAATATGGTAATTTCTTGATGAAAGATAATATAATAAAGAAGTAAAAGAATCTAAAATAACTCACAAGTAATTATCAAGTAAGAGGACTCAAACCCTAATCTACTTGCATTGATTTTTCAACATGGTATCAGAGCTAAGGTCAAGAAAAGTTGAAGGTTACTCTGTTGGCATGGATTCTCCCTCTTTGATGAACTACATAAGAATGGGTATCAACACTATTGGAAATTGGATCAAGAGGGTCATCCACCACTTGTTCAACAAGGTCAAAAGTCAAGGATTCTGGGTTGATCTTACAAGTTCTCTTAGTGGTGACAATGCATGGATCATTGATAGTGGAGCATCAAGACACGTGACAGGAGAAAGTAAACAATTTCATACACTATCAAAGGAGCCATATTCTCACGCAGTAGAATTGGGTGACAACAAAAGTTGTGTTGTTAGAGTTCTTGGATCAACATCGTTGAAGCTAGAAAATGGATCAAAGTTGCACCTCAACAACATTTTATATGTTTGAGGTTTGAAAAATAATTTTCTTTCTATTTCTTGTTTAGAAGATAAAGGGGATATAGTTTCTTTTGTTGATGGAAAAGTATTGGTTTGGGGGAAAGACTCTAGCATCGATAAAGCTAGGGTTATTGGAGATCGTGAAGGAAGTCTTTATAGAGTTATTACACCACCTCCTAAAGCTTTGGTTCACATGGAAATCAATCCCATTGAGCTATGGCATAAGAGGTATGGTCATCTACATTATAAGGTCATCCCTACTCTTATTCAATTGGTTCATGGTATCCCCAATATGAAGTTAGATCATGAAGGTGTGTTCAAGGGATGCTCTTTGGGAAAGCATACAAGAAAGCCATTTCCGAATAGTGAAACTAGGGCTAAAGAGATATTAGACCTCATCCATTCTGATGTGTGTGGACCCATGTCTGAAAGATCACTTGGAGGTCATATCTACTATGTAACATTAATTTATTACCATTCTAGAAATACATAGCTCTACATTGTCAAAACAAAAGATGAAGTATTTGAAAAGTTCAAGGAGTTTAGGTTTGAAGTGGAAACCCTAACCGAAAGAAATATAAAGACTCTAAGGTCCGACAATGGTGGGGAATACACTTCTAAGGAATTGATTGCATATTGTAAGGAAGCGACAATTAAGAGGGAGCTCATTATTACCTATTATCCCAAACAAAAATGGATTGGCCAAAAGAAAGAATAGGTCAATTGAAGAAGGCATTCAAACTATGCTTCTTGATCAAGACCTACCAAAATTCTTATGGGGAGAAGCAACAATGACAGTCGTGTAATTTCAAAATAGAAGTCCTCATAGAATTATTAATAATATAGCACCCGAAGAATTATTCACAGAAAAGAAGTCGAGTGTGGATCACCTTCGAATCTTTGGAATTCCAGCATACATCCATGTTCCAAATGGAAAGCGAAAGAATTTGGATTCTACAAGTATCAAGGGAATATTTGTTGGATACAGTCCCTCCTCAAAAGCATATAGAATCTAAATTAAGGAAGGAAGACATATCGAAGTAAGCGTGGATGTCATATTCGATGAAAATCAAGCCTACAAGAAATCAAAGGATATTCCTATTGATTTTAATGACGAAGAAGTTCCAAAATTTGAAGAAGAAGAAGATCATCATGAGAACCCTACTACAAATCAAGAAGAAGAATAAGGACCAAGTGAGCCTATTCAATCAGTAGTCATCCCAATGACAAGGAAAAAGGCCAAATTGGTAAAAAAGATACATTAGAAGATGTTGAAGGACATGAAGCTACGAAAGGAACCTTCAAGGAAAGTAAGAGACCAAAAATTTATTTTGGTTATGTTGCATACATGAAAAATTTAATTGAAGTCGAACCATCTACATTCAAAGGAGCTACTCATCAAGAGGTTTGGAAGAAAGAGATGGAGGAAGAATATCAATCCATCATGAAGAATGGGGTTTTGGAAATCGTTCCTAGACATAGTGACAAATCCATTGTCACCTCCAAATGGATCTATAAGATAAAACATGTTGTTGATGGAAGTATAGACAAGTACAAAGTGATATTCGTTGCATGGGGTTTGTCTCAAAAGGAAGGAATTGGTTATGAAGAAACCTTTGCTCCCACAGTAAGGTACACTACCATTAGATCTTTGGTTTCATTGGTTGCTACAATGGGTCAGAATATCCATTAAATGGATGTGAAGACTGCATTTTTGAATGGGACCATTGATGAGGAAGTGTATATCGGACAACCCGGAGGCTTTGAATTTAATAGCATGGACTCTCATGTTTGTAGACTAAAGAAGGCCCTATGTGGTTTGAAGCAAGCACCTAGGGCATGGTATGCAAGGATGGATGCATGTATACTTAGAATTGGCTTCGGAAAGAGTTATGATGATATGAATCTCTACATCAATGTTGTGAATAATGAGCTCATCATTATTCTTCTATATGTGGATGATCTATTCATCACAGATGTGGAGCAAATAATTCAAGAATGCGAGAAGATGTTGGCAGCTGAATTTGAAATGAAGGATATAGGAATGATGCACTATTACCTAGGTCTAGAAGTATGGTAGAGACCTGGGGAGATATATTTGGGGCAAGGAAAGTACATCATCAAGTTGTTGTAGAAATTCGAGATGATGGATTCCAAGCCAATGACTACTCCTATGATCACCAATTTCAAGAAGTTGAGGGGCTCTGACTCTAGTCTCGTTGATCCTACCTCCTATTGATTTTTCGTGGGTTCCCTAATGTATCTGGTAAATACTATGCCATATATATGTTTTGCACTAAACAGTTTCAGTTTGAGGCTCATCATAATCACTGGATAGCTACCAAACATATGTTGAGGTATCTTTGTGGCACTATACATCACTACCTAAAGTATGATAGTAAGGAATTCAAGCTAATTGGCTTCATAGATTCTAATTAGGGTGGCAGCGAGATCGATGGAAGGAGCACTACCAGAGGATGTTTTAGTTTAGGAGTTGCTATGATCTTAATTAATTTATTTGAGTCATCATGAAATGTACTTGTCAAAAGAATAAAGAAAAGAAATTTTTATTATTGTATCAATGACTTATTAAAGCATGGGTTTCATGCTTGGTTCATCATTATATTAGTCAAAGTCACCAGTGTGGACTCCTAGGATTAATATTGAGTTTATAGAGTCATTGTACACTCAAAGAGACCCTTCTTGGGCTTTTGAATCATGTAAAAAGATTTACTATTGAGTCAAATGTAATTTATGTAACTTCCACACCAAGTCATCCTAGAAGAGATCAAGTCGACCTAAGGACACCAATTCAGCCTCACTTGGAGCCTATAAATAAAAGGAAGTCGAATTCATTTGGAGCATCTCATCTCAAGCTAGTTTAATATCTCTAAGGAAGTTGGAGAAGTGCGAAGAGGGTAAAAAGAATCAAAAGGAAGTGCAAGTTGGGTCAAGTCTAAGGAGAAGAAGAAAATCAAAAATTTGGAGCCTCTCTCTATTTTGTGCCCTAATTTGGGAAATCAAAGTATTCCAAGTTTTGTTGATGCCTGATGTCAGAAGTTGTTGCATAATCGAAGTTGCTGGGAAGGAAGTGTTGCTGGAAATGGATCGAAGATCTAGGAGGTTGACTTGGTGTGGAGGGAAGGTTTGGTCTTTGTCTAGGGTGAAGAGTCTCAAAGAATATTATTGAAAGGAAGACATTTTTTTTACTAGGTTTTCCCCTCGAGGGGGGTTTTGCACTGGCATAATGCCTACATCTTGTGTCTCTTGCTTTGTGATCTTCATACACACATAATATGGTAATTGATTGATGAAAGATAAGATAATAAATAGCTAAAAAAAGCAAACATAACTCACAAGAAATTATCAAGTAAGAGGAATCAAACCCTAATCTACTTGCATTGATTTCTCAACAAAAAGTTCATTTTTGTATATGCATCTGCATCTTATTCAAATTTTACCCTTATGACGGTCTATGTTCGAACTTAGCCTCCATGATATCATCACAAAGAAATTGAAAAATTTTTAGCTTTGTGGAAAGTAATATGGTAAAGTACTCGCAATTCAAAAGTTTCAAATCGAAAACATTTTGCCCAACCAACTTCTGAGACCCTGAGCTGGGGGATATTCTATCAAAAAAATTGTCCATGTTGCTGCCTCTAGGAAATTCCAATTAATTTACCTTGAAAAATATATTGAAAACAATAAAGTTTTTATCAGAGACTAGTTATTAAGTACAGGCCCTTACTGGTCACTTTAAGCATGTGTCTAAAGGTAGCAACACTTTCAAATAAGCATGCTTTAATGGTAACCTACATAAAATATTACCAAAATCTATAAATTAAAAAATAATTTCAATAGGAAAAACCTATATATTTCAAACATGGAGGAAATTTGAAAAAGAAAAGCTATATCAGAAACCCAATTTTGAGAATTAAGTAAAATGGATCCCAAGACAATTGATGATGGACTTGAAGTTTAGGGTATGTTTATGTGGTTCACCATCCTCAAATATTGGTGACCACTACATCCAAGGAATATTTGTATTAGGTAGATCCACACAAAAGAATCACTTCTTGTTGGCTCAACCACAGAGCCTAACCCCGAGAGTTTCAAGAGAACTGAACCCATAACCTCTCAATAGTAAAGGTGCTTTACTGATGAGGACTTGACCAACTAAGCTAACCCTCAGGGTTAAGTTCAAAGAGTTTATTTTCTATCTTTTGTCATTTTATTTTTGTTTTTACTTAGGGTAGGCATGGGTAGTGTGGTCAAAATGAGTTACGGAATCATAAACAAATATTAAACAGGGGTTAACCATAGTCAAGCCTCATTGCCTGCAATTTGTTTAATATATTGAAGATTCAGTTGAATATCTAGTTTTGGAATGATATTTAGTAATTCGAGTAATTGGAAACATAGTTAAGAGCAAATATTGAAAGCCAAAAATAAAATTTACCTAAAACATTTTGATGCCTCTCATTTCCTTCCTTCAGTTGAAAGTGTTTTTGCATTTATAGAGAGGTCGGGGTTGACCATGGGGGTACCTCCGAGTATGTGTCAATGGTGAAATATTAACTCAGTGTGACAATACGATATCAAATACACAGGTGGGTATGAAGACACCTTGCTAAATATTATTATCGATTTCCAAAAACATCCACCTCGAACATGACAAACATGATGATAGTGGGCTTGGAAGGCTAGAATTAGCAGCAACAACTTCAAGAAACACCTCTTCACAATAGAGAAAATTGTGGTTACTTACTAGACGAAGTGGGCTGACATCCACCCAGATTCACAGAAACTCCTCTTGCAAATCGAGAAGAGAATTCTAGAGTATGAGGATTAAAGTGAGAGACTTGATTAATGTGTTCGACTTTACGATACTTCAGCCCTAACTGAAGGTTTTGAGCTTGATGTTGCTCACATATTGCAGGAAATTGGAGAAATAACATCTCTATATACAAAAAGAATGTGTTACTTTAGGAACTTGTGAATAATTCAAAGAGTATGTTGAGGAACATTGAAGTTGCAGTTCACTCTTTTGTGATACTGTGACCTAGGTTCATTCATCCAATAGTATCATCTAGTGCCGCCATTTTTTAGGGTCAACAATCCTCCAAATTCAACAGCCTCTCAATTGCCTATCTCCTCCACATCTATGATGGGTTTTTATAGTGGTTTACCAACCAAACCCTATCCATTTTTACAGTAGACAGTGGCAAGATTTGAGAGACAAATTGGGGAGCGTCGACAATGGATTGAGGAATTGGATTATTTGCTTCTCTCTCATAGTAATGAAAACGGGAGTTCTAGTTCAGATTTGAGATTGTTGCAATCTTTACCCTCAGTAATATCTAATTTCCATGATTTCTTCATATATTTGATTGCTCAGGTTGAGGCATTTCATCAAAGAATATGATCAATGCATGTTTCATATCTTGTTGATCAATTTCGCAAGGCGATGAGAACAACCCTTTCCTTGAAGCTGACAGATGGGAATTAGCAAAGAGAGAAGTTGTAGCCAAAAGAGTTCATATGGCATTGCATGCATCTACATGTTTACAAAATTATACTCAAGTTGTTGGCTTGTTTTCCAGTTTAGCAACACCTGCCTCTTCTTTGTCAGGGATGTCCCATTCTACATAGTCAAATCCTGGGCTTTTACTGTTGCTTCACCTAGGTCACCATGTTTAGTGCTCCAACATCATCTTCAACTTCTTCACCTTTTCTCTTTTCCACACCAGCAACCTCTACACCTAGTTCTATTTTTGGTCTTTTGGGGCCTTGCAAACACCCTCTGTGTTTGGGACTTCGTAGACAATTCCATCAATGTTTGGGGAAAACACATCTTCTTTTGTTTTTCCTTTAGCCATAGCAACTACGAGTTCCTCATCAATGTTTTCATCTTCAGCTTTTGGCAGAGGTGCTGGAACTACTTCAGGTTCAAGTTTTGGCACTGCTACTTATCCTGAAATATCTGGGAGAGGTCGTGAATGCTACGGTTGTGACTTTGGATAAAATCTCACCATATAATAAAACATAGAAGCCCAAACCGTGAAGTTTCCGTAGCAACGAATAGAGCCTGGCATTGAAATGGAGAGATTGTGCATCTACATTGAAAATGTCTTAGAGAACGTTTGCAAATTTTTTTGGGTCAAACTTCAGCTTTACAAAGGAATTAATCCACCCACCCATGAAAACAAGGAGAACTTTTGCTAATTTTTTTGGGTCAAGCTTCAGTTTTAAAAAGGAATTAATCCATCGACCCAAGAAAACAAATGAATCTATTTATTTTGTCCACCTACCATCACAATTCAAACGCTACACTATCAGACACTTCTCCCTTGCTTTTTCATTAATTTATTTCTAGGCCTAAATTTTATTGTGCACCTTCTCCCTCTTACTTGCAAATAAAATGAAGGGAATTTGGAATGTGAGCCACCTTTAAATGTGGTCTTTTTTCCTAATTGTGCAATATTGGATAATGGAGGTGAGTTTTTGTTTTTAATAAAAATTAAACATTATTTAAATATAAAATGGAAATTTTGTCTCTACAATATTAAGTTATTTTACACAGTAGGAAAACCTAATAAAAAGTATTAAGTTTAAATTGTTGCTTATAATAAATTAGTTCTTCATGAATTTATAGTTGAATATAGTCTTTTGTGAATCAATTATAGATTGAGGTTGGCAAAGCACCAATGATATTGTTCTCACCTTTGGATTGGAGGATGATACAAATTGTTACATGATTGATAATGAAGAGGACAAGAGGAACTCATATCCCTCTCAACTCAATGGCACCTACATCAAACCCTTGTAGGGTTCAACCCATAGATTGCACAAGGCTTCTCGATTGTGAAGCAAAGAAAGGAATTAATTGAGTTCAAGGGAGAAGCAGAGCCATGACACCTCTAAATATCACTTGGATTCTTGTTATGTGTTTTCTATGGCCAAGCTCAAAGGCTTTCTCTCATGTTTTATGTGCTTTTCATATTAAGCCAACCTCGTAGACCTACTTCAAGGGAACATTAACCTACACAACTTAACAACCTCCCAATGATGGTAATGGGCATGTGTATTTTGGTGATGGTGGTGTCCATGTGTTTTCTGTTGATGGTGATAGAGCTTTGTATCCTATTGAGGGTGACAAGCATGTGCCTTATGTTGATGGTAACATGCATGTGTATTGTTTTGATGGTAGTGACCTTATGTCTTTTATTTATATTACATTTAGTTATATGTTGACGGTGGTGAGCTCTTCCTATGGACTTGGATCTTTTTCTCATAGCGGATCCTAGTGGCTTTAATTTCATTGAAATGTAGCTTGTTGTACACAATTAAAATGACTAACATAAACGACCAAATTGTATTATTATAGTACTTGTTAGGTAGTCATTTTTTTCTTCCTAGACTAGATTAGTAATTCATTTTAGTCATTTTTAGGTGTATTACTTATTAGCTAGTTGTATATTTTAACCCGAGACTAAATTTGTCATTTATGTAAGTCATTTTTAGTTGGGTCACTTAAGATTATTCATTTTTGGTAGTATTTCACTTGGAAAAGCTACAATGACTAACTTTTTTAGTCGCTTAGTCACTAATTTCTCATTTTCTACTAGTGATGGTGGCCTCTTAGTGGTGCCACATGTCATACATATTTGGCCCACTTGGCCACCTAAAAATGCTTCCTGCCACATGTCACTTGTGTTGACTAGTCTTCCAACTGGCTTCCATTTCATCCTTTCTCTTCTAATCACATGTTGCCACCTATTATTGTTTCCATGTCATAGCGTATGGCAGAGGGACCCTGGGACCTGTGTTTTGCAAAAAATTCCTTTATAAACCAAAAATGGTCTAGGGCACAAAGTTCTCATTGAATGTTGTTCTCCACCCGCTAAAATATTTGTCTCTCAGAGTCCATCAACCACACTTGTTACCAAAAAAATACCTCTGCAAACCATTTTACTGGACCTTCAAATTCACATTATCTAATAGAAATTGCCCCCCCCCTCCCCCGACAGCGGTGTCAACCATGCCACCACACCGAACACTTGGCTTGACCCTTTCACATCAAACTTCAGGAAAGATCTCATTCACAGATTCTATCAACAGAGGGACTGTGTCTCTCCATGTCAAGACTTCCATTCAAAATCTTTGTATCACGCTGTGAAATTTTACATTAACCAACCTTCAAACTATCATAACTTTTGATCCCTTGGGATATTTTTAGAGTGTCATACAGTGTTGGAAAGGTTTCTTAGATGGCTATCCAATTATGCATTTTGTAAGAGCACTTGAGCTAATCCATTATACCTAAAATTCCTTCCAAGATATAGACTCCATCCTTGAGCTTAGCTAGACACCAACATCACCCATCAATGCTCTTACTAATGCTCCACACTCACTAAGGTCCACAACCAACAGAGAAGGAAAATAAACTCATTTGCAAGTTATCTCAATAATGTCCATGTTGATTTCCATCGCCAAGGTTTACATCAATGTTAACATAACAATGCCAAATTCTAATAAGTCCTAAATAATTATTTCTATTTTGAAATTTAAATTTAACTTGGCTAGCATGTTTATTAGATGGAAGAAGTAATGATCAACCCACAATGGGATGCTTATCGCCAAGATTGTGCGAGCTTCTATCACACCTAGACACATGTTGGGAAGGTTAAGCCCCCCAAACAAGCATCCATCCCCAACGCCTTCCCATGATTTTTAAACCTATGACCTGGCGGGGACTAAACCCCACGCAACTCAATTGGTCTACACCTCATGAGTAGGATATTAATAATATTATTTATATTCATACAAATTTCACATCTTTATATTTATTTTATTAAAACCCTCATAATGCATTTAGTTACATGTTTTATAATATTTTTTATTGTGATATACATAATCTTGATGATATATATAGATAGATAAATCACTTAGATTTTTTTTTTTTATAAATATTGAACTTTTATATGTTTACTAGTTAAATTTAAACATGAAATCCTGAAAAATATAATAGTTATGAATATAAACCATTAATTTAATATATCATTAAATTGAATGAACATATATATATATTATTATATTATATTATTATATATATATAATATATATATATATTATATATATATATATAATATTCCACATTTCTATATAGAATTTTTTTTTATTTTTATTTTCTGTTTATTAATTAAATTTATTTCAAGTTTTTTATATTTATATGTTCTCGATATAAAATTATTATTATTAATATTTAAAATTATTTTATGTGATATGTATATTATGATTTTTTACTAAGAAAAAATTGTTGTAATTTTATTAATAGAAACAAAAATTACAATCTAACAAATTTGAATTGTTTTATTATTTTTTATTACTTGTTTAATTTACAAGTATTATGTTTTATTATTTTTATTATTATTATTTTTAACAACACCTCTCTCATATTAAGTCAACATTTAAATGTTTAATTCATTTACAAGTATTACAACATCTCTTTCATATTTAACCCAACATTTAAATCTTTACAACTTATTTACGGACACTACAACATTCTCCCCCATACTGAAGTGTCCATATATATATATATATATATATATATATATATATATATATTATATATATATATATATATATATATATATTCCTCCATGCAAAAATAAATGTCTATATCATAAATGTTGACTTTTTCTTTACAATGATCTCCTTACCTATGATGAATGATCTCCTTACCTATGATGTAAGCTAGAGTGAAGACTTGTTCATGATTCTCAATCCTAATATGTCAATATAGCCTTGTTTTACACTGACAACCTCTATATTTCTTCTTATAGGTTGATAACCTTTATATATATAATTTTATAACCTTTGTATATATAATTTTACTTGTATGCCAACTATGGAACTTTTTATTCTATATCATTTATTATTATGGGCATAAAGAGTGGGCAAGAATCCTAGAGTGAACCATTTTTTTCTTCTGAGCCCTTTTTCTTTTTGCTTTCTAAATGTAACCAATTAAAACCAAGTTCTTAAAGAGTGAGTCACAAGCCTGTAATTTTTTATTACCACCAAAAATTAAAAATTGAACATAAGTGCACTCAAGAATCACTTTGATACCAACTGAAGTGAAACTTGGTGCTCACTTCATGGGAACATCATGAATACATAAAGTAATCTTACATATCCATATTAAATAGTATTTATTTACTATGTATATATGAGATTGTTGATTGAATTATTACAATGTCCACATCTAAGGTTTGATAAGTCAAGTCTTTTAGGAAAAAAAAAATGACTATCATTAATTGTAAGATAATAAATGTTGATTATTAATCTCTATGACAGACATGATTATACATTATTACATAATGATAATGTACTTTAGATGCATTACATTCTCCATGCATAATAATTAATAAGAAGAAATTGGTATGGGAAAGAATCAACACAAACATAATGAAGAATTGAAATGAAATACTATTCAAGTACCAGTATTGTGTTGCTTAATGTGCTTAATTCCTTTGAAGTGGAGAGAGATGAAAAAAGAGGGTATGTTATGAGAGCAGTCTTAATGCAAGGAGGTAAGTTAATTTATCATTGTTCTAAGGTATTTCATGAAACAATCATCAACTACCTCACATAGTATAAGGATACCTATGCTTTAGTGAAAAATGTTAAGAAATGAAATATAGTAAAGGAGACTGTTTAGTCAATTTATTGTTATCTAAATTGCTAGTATTAATTGTCAACCCGGGGCTCGTAAGCTGATGAAGTGAGGGTGTACTATATGTACTTAAGTAACTTTCTT
>APFE031200508.1:49045-62404 GCA_000404065.3 Pinus taeda | reverse complement strand
GCTTTTAACCTCTCCTCCTCTGGCCAATGCCTGTATTTATAGTGTTCTAGAGGAAGTTATTCAGGTCCAACATCAATGGGATACTCCCTCTTTTGGATGGGGTAGCTCCACTCTTGATGGGATAAGTTCCTCTATCATAGGGATGCATGAACCATCTGGAGGCGCTCAATACACGTCAAACAATCTTCTAGAATGCTCTAGAAGTGACCACAAGTAACTTTTTTAAGATGAAACTCGTGCCTTTTGACCTTTAAAGGAGTACGCACCCATCCCTTGACTTACAGAGCGTACAAGTACGCAGGTACAATGAACTTGGGATGCGTACACGCAGGTAAGGTAGAGAGAACCTGCGTACCCAGAGATAAACATGTTTTTTAATGACTTTCTCTCTTTCTTGAAGTTTGACATGGAGAGCAGAGGTATAAGGCTTGCCAAGGAGGATAGTATGAATGTTGATGGAGCCATACTAACTGCAAATAGTCATGGTGACAAATTTTAGTGTAACAATCATCAATATGGGTTCTTCATTGGCACTGGAGGACGAACCTATCATCTTACTGTCTTGATCTGGAAAAGGATCCTTCAAGACAGCAGGAGTTTGGGAACCTTTGACAATTTTTGCAACCTCTGCACAATGAGGGCAGTCTCTCGTAAAATGTTCTTCATCATAGATGAGACACGGATAACGAGGTTTGCGTTTTTCATCAGTTGATTCCACTTTTTTGGGTTTCTCTTTTGAATTCTTATCTGTTTTATTCTTCTTCTTCCCTTTCTTCTTACCACCGGCTTTTGATTTAGCTGTAGATGACTCTACAACGTGTATATCGGCGGAAAGTTCCACGGAAGAATCTCCTGTCGGTGAATCTGGCAAGGTTATGATAGAAGAAGAATTATTGGAAGACTTCTTCTTACTTTTGGTATTAATCGTACCAATCATAGCATCAACGGCATGAGACCCTGAAGGAGCAGCAGCGATTTGATTTTGTTTGGGTAGATCGGGGATTTTCTCGTGTAACATACCTGACTGAGTATAAACTAAGTCAAGGTATTGTGCTTGAGCAATTACTTGCTCTTCAGTAATGACTCCGGCCTTAGCTACATCCTCAGTGATCTTAGGCAGTAAAGATTTTACAAACCATTCAACTAAGATCTGATCTGGGATAAAAACTTTCACTAAATGTCGTCGACGTCTCCATTCATGGATATGATCTGAAATGTAAGTGGACATTGACTACTTTAACGAAGTTAATAATTCCGTGCCATTGTCATATATGACCGGCAATTGAAAATGAGTTAAAAACGAGGTAGCTAACTGACTAAAGTTATAAAAAGTGGCTCGCGGTAACTCAATGTACCACATGGCTGCAAGACGAACTAGAGTGCGCTAGAAAAGTCGTAAACGAATTGAATCATCTAAAATGGAATTAGATGCACACAAGAGGTGATAAGTCATCACATGGTCCGACGGGTCCTCTCCTGCCTTACCTTCGAACTTAGGAATATCATTGGGCAACTTATGGGGCATTGGCGGCCAATACTGAAGATAGTTAATTGGATCGTTCGTAAGGTGCGTCAAGTCAGGAAAGTCCAAAGTTGCGATAAATGTTAACTGACGATTAGGGTCCCTAAAACTCTCGGTCTGCAGACCAGCCCCAGGAGGAGGATATCCAGGATAACTAGGAATTGGAATCGCATTTGGCATATTTTGACCTCCTTGAAAACCAGGATTAACCGGACCATACTGGAGTTGCTGAGGTTGTTGGTATGTATACCCAGGGTACGGTTGATACTAATAGGTTGGTTGCTGCATAGCAGGACCGTATTGGTACTGTCCTTGGTACTGTTGTTGATTATACTGAGGTTGAGTGGTGACAACTGTACTTCCTGTTAAATAACTATAACAATAGGTTTCATTTTTCATGATTGGCAAGGGAAGTGCCAATATGATCTACTTTGGTGATGCAAAGATCTCATATTCTTATGGAAGAAGTATACTTGTTTTGGTTGATGTTGCCCTACTTCTGGATGGGTGATCCAACAGCCTAAGCTGGGTCATGCCATGTTTCAATTTTTGTTATAGATTAGAGAAAGAAACCTATCCAAACAGCTCAATCTTGGCAGGTAAAGTAGATGGGTAGTGAAAGAAGGTTCCCAACTGTTTAATCTGGGACCTTCGAAGCAATAAGGGTAGCTTTAGATAGAAGATCAAAAGAAAGCCAAAGGAAAAGAAAAGGCACAAAAGGGTTTGCAAATCTAAGTGCACCCTCCTTGGAGTAACAAAAAATGCTAGGCAATAGAGTGGGTAGGTAGAGGGGGTTGCAGAAAGTTTGGTTCATGGCACTGCATTGGCCTAAAGCAAAGGTAAAAACATGGTGCCAGTACAAATGGCCTATTTTGCAGCAGTCTTGCAGAAGCCTAATGGAGCATGTCTAACTTCCAAATCACCCCCTATCACATTCATAACTTACATCCCTATGCCACCCATGTACACAAAGAAAATTAAAGTATTTTGTTGGTTCTAGTTTCTTTAATAGACACATTTCTTGTGCAAAAATTCTTTTCATTTTGATCTACTTCCCCAAAACTAAGTTAATTTCATAAAAATAACTTAGTATTATACCTCCCTCATCCACCCCCTTTTCATCCATATTAACTACTAACCTATCATTATGTAACTCCCTATAAGCCCTATTCCCCCTATTACTATGTAAAACTTGGCAAAAAACCTAAAAAATCTATGTATCCCCTTCCCCGAGCATTATAGCTCTATGTATGACTTTGAAGGTCTTCAAGTGCTAGAACATTTAAGCGCAACCCAAAGAGCGCCAAAGAATTAATCTTAGGGATTAATCCGAGATTTTCTCGGATTAATAGCCTTACCCACTTTGTAAATGAACCTTTGGAAAAACCCATTTAACCCGTAACGCTGAAAAAACCCGAAAAACCCACTTTTTCCAAAGTTCCGCCAGGCGCGAATTTCAGAAAAAAATTATATTTTATCCTTCCCCGCAGTCCGTATTACCTGCGCATCTTATTGATCTGTCGACCGTCGGATCTGGCCCTTCCCATCCGACGGCCCACATGATATCGGACGGGCATCCGCGACCGAAAGATACCTTCCGAGAAACTGTCAGAGGGTGACGTTAAGCCTCTGCCACGCGTCACCCTTATATTCTCTCAGAGCGCCCTCTGAAAATACCGCAACCATATGGAAGGCGGTCCGAGAAAACCCGCTTACCACTCTGCAAGACCGCTTGCCCACGCCAGCGCCACGCCCACCCATGTCACGTCCACTTGGCGCCCTGTCAGCACCCCCGACCGCCAGAGCTCCTACGTGTACGCCACCTGTGCAATCCCTGTGGACCACTCACAGACTGCCACGTCACTCGGTGATGTCATGCTGATGTCACCCAACCCTAACCCCACCTAATGACATCATGCTGACGTCATCCAAAAAGCGCGCCAATAAACCAAAAGTCCATATTTTAGCCGATTTTCGCGCTTTTTCTCATTTTCGCTGAAAGAACTATTGCTCTCCTCTGCATGAAAATTACGTCCATCTGCCGCCAACCTGCTGAAATCGACCTGAAGAATGCTGCCGCCTACAACCCGCCTATATTTGTCACCATTGCCGGCAATTCACCAGGTATTTACCCAGAGCATCCCTTCAGAGCTAAGTTATGTCCATATTTCTCCGGAACTAAATTTACAAGAGTAAGACAACCTATTTTTACCAGCAAATCCTCGGAAAAAAAAGCATTCCTCACAGGTGCAGGGTCGAATTTCACCTGCTGAACCCATATACAGTCACCCTTCCCCAAATTCCCACTCTGTCCGCGCATTCGTGGACTGTAAACCTAAAAGGCATAATTCACAAAGAAAACAAAGTTGCCAGCTCCTGCAATCCCTCAATTAACTCTTGTTGAGCATTCTGCACCATTGTCACCACAGTTGCCTCATTTACCCTTACAATTGGCTTTACTTCTGCAAAATTAGCCCTCTGTGGTCTCCTACCCGCTAAAACCAGTTCAGCACCAAGTCATAACTACTGCTTAGCCATGGAGACACCAATAGTCCTGAATGTTCAACCTCTGAATGCCCCACACAGAGAGCTAGAGTGGAAACCCTAGGTGATAAAGATTACCAGATGTTAGAACTCCATGCCCATGACAGCCAAGTTCAATATTCACCTGATGAATGAATTAAAGGCCCAATATCTCAGTGGGGCTGACACCTTAGGAATTTGGGATTCCCACATACCCATTTACAACCTCCCTCAAGTAAGTGTCCTCCCAGACTTGATAAAACAATGCATGTCGAGCTATGACCCCCATCAGAGAGCCATCCTCAACCCCTCAGGCTCAGTATTTTTCCATATCACCCCTGAGGCCATCAATGAAATTTTCACTTTCACACCACAAAACCCCTAACTCCTCTCTCCATCCATGATTTGATAACAAAAGGGGGCAAGTTGTCCAGTGATCAGGTTGCCAGGGTTAATAAATTGTTTATTCAGCCTCAATATCAATCTATGACCACTGCCCTTCCCATAGCATATCCATATCTTAATGAGCTGGGCAAAATGATGGTAGATTTGATCAGTTACATCCTGGGTTATGGGACATATGAGGATGTGGATGAAAGTATTATGGCAATGCTGTCCATTTTCTCCCCAGGGATGCCTCCTGCTGTACATTATGACTTTGCCACTTTTATTGCCAATAAGATTCATGAGCAATTAATGAATCTGGAGAGGGAAAAGGTGTTTAAATACACTAGGTACATATACCATTTATTCTTGTTCTATCAGCCTGATGCCTTCCCTGTCCCTCTCAAAAAGCTAGATGCCCAGGGAAGCCCAAGGTCAGTTGTGTTTTGGTCTTCAGTTTGCCATCTTCTGCCTTATTCACCTTACACCTACTGTGAATTTATTGATCTGTTCATTCATCCAGCTATGACCCTTTTGTTGGGTGTCCCTCCTCCCAGATTGACAGATGAAATGCAGAGAATTCTTCAACTCTCAAAGGCCTACAGCATTGGTGATTGGTACTTCTACCAACACCATACAGTAATTAGAGTATATGGCTGTGAGCTGAATCCCTATAGGCTACCGAGATATGTCCCTATGAGACTCTTTGCCCTAGAGTACTTCAGGCAGTTTGGAAATGCAGACTTTGTCCATTTCCAAAGTAAAAGCAAGAAGGTGCAACTAAAGGTGAGGAATCAGTTGGGCCCCTTTTTGTACAATAAGAAGGAGGAAGGATGGAAGGAAGCTGATAGGATTCTAGAGACCCTCAGACTTCAAACCAGTTTCAAGTGGGTGCCTTATGACCCTAATCACTTCATTTCCCTTAGGAGAATAAAATACAAATTGGGTGGCTATGTTCATGTGAAACTGCCTCACATTGAGAAGTATGCCAATGCCCTAAGCTAGAAAGAAGGCACCTTAGAAGAGCCAATTAGTAAAGAAGAAATGCTAAGAAGAGAAACAAGCAATCTTGAGAAAGAGGCTGACTTGGAACATTGTGGGCAGGTCTCTTCCTCCTGTCAAAGGCAAATTGGAGCAGATGCCTCATCTTCCACAACATAGCAGCAAGTAGCCGAAATTTCCCAACAGGAAACAAATAAAGATAAGGGCAAGCAGGTGGAGCAGGAACAGCCCCCTCCTACAACAGAGCAACAAACAGAGTAGCAAGTAGAAAAGGAGGTCGAACAGCAACAAGAACAGCAACAAGAACCTCAAGAAGAGGGGCAGCCTAAGCAGCAAGAACAAATGGCTGAATCCCCAGCACCTACTGAGCAACAGGCTCAAGAGAACATGCCTTCTGGGCAAGAGAATACGGTGGAGACCTCAGTGCTCCAAACTCCACAAAAGGTGGAAAAAGGAAAGAAGAGGGACAGAGAGTAGGAGACTCCCCTTACCACGTCCACAAATCAAGGGGAGAAAAGGTAGAGATTAAATCCCCTCTTTGAGGAAGAAATTCCTATGGGGCAATCGGTGATAATGGGCCCACCAAGTATGGAGGTATATGCTAGTTCCTTTCAGCAGGAACAAGAGAGAAATCTTGGAGGAGAGGTCAGCTCCTCAAGTCATCAAAGGAGAGCAGAGGTAAGCATCAAGCAACATTTTACTGATATCAAGAGGCGAAATGAGCCACTCAGACTCCAAATCTAACCCCAGTTGCTAAAGATGGCCCCTACAAATCAACAGAGGCTTATGTCAGCCTATGACATCTCAGAAGGAAAAATGACCATGAGTCATTTCATGCCCACCACGCTACAGCCATAGTCAGCTGCAGACTACATAAGAACCAACCTGGAGGTTCTTGCAAAAGACATCCACCCTATGGAACAAATAGAACTTCATAAGCAAATGGGTGAAATGGTCTATGCAACATTGGCAGATAAAGCAATGTTGGCAAAAAGGCTGGAAAACAGCCTAAACAATACAGCTGCCCAACTGGAGTTGGAGAAAGCATCCTCCCTGGCCAAAGACAATACGATCAAGTCTTTGGAAGATATAATTATAGAGCTTGGGCATGACCCCAATGATCCAAAGGCCATAAAAACGCTGCTAAAAATAAGAGATGTAGACCTTGCAGCCCTGAGAAAGAAGGTAAAGATCCCAGCAACCATTCACCCCCAAACAGATGAGGTTGCCCAGCAGAAGCAAGAACAAGAGATAGCTACATTGCTAGTACCATTGCACAAGCAACTAGTGCAGACAGAAAGGAGGCTAGAAGACACAGAGGCTACACTGCAGGCAGCCCTGCAGCAGAAAGAGGGAGGCCAGACTTCTCAGCCCCCTCCAGAAGATCACTCCTCCTCCCACAGAATAAGCAGCACCAGCACCATCAACATCAGCACCAGCACCAGCACCATCTACAGAGCAGGCTCCGAGCCTCGACATGCAGAAATTGATGAGTGAGGTCCAGGCCCTCGAAGCCCAGATGACAGGACTGAATGGAGCCAAGGAGAATTTGGCTAAGCTGAATGAGAAGTATGATAAATCAATGCAGAATGTGGCTGAGAAAGCGAGAGAAATAAAAAGTCTCAAGGAAAGGATAAAAGAGCTGGAGAAAGAGCTCACCCTTGACAAAGTGGTGGCTGAGATCAGAACAGTTTTGCGGACCCACATTGGCCAATCAATAATGAACCAATGGCAATACATTGAAACTATTCATGAGAAAATGGAGCTCATAGGCAAAGCACAAAGGGAAGTGCATAGAGCAAGGGCATCTCTAGGCAGTATGCCTGAGATAGCCAGCAGAATGATCAATATGCTCAATAACCGGACAGGTCCTCAGCTGGCAGCAATTGGGATCTCCAACAGGACAGAGGCTATCCAGCTAATCAAGAGGGTCCTCACACTAAAAAGCCTGGTGCAGACATTGGATAGAAGAAGCCAGGACATGCAAACAGAGGTAAATAGGTTCATGGAAAAATTTGCAGCATTACAGGGCAAAGGTCTTCCTAACTTACTCAACAGTGCAAGAAAACTTCCATTACATGAGGTTTATGCAAAGAGGGTGAACACATTTGCCACCAATTAGATCAGTCAAGGATTAAGCAGCTCACAGGAAATAGGGCCAGCATCTGGGCAAAGTCTCTATGACAGAGTAGAGAATTTGTTTTTTATTATGGATTAGCCATCTGTTTGAAGTGCCTCCGAACTTCTACAAATACACAGAGGCAGATGAGACCTTGGATGTAATTTTGAGGCATCAATTGCCTACGCAGGAATGGTGGACCTCCATGATATAGTTATTATTATAAACAAGGGGTTTCATCTAAATTTTGTCATCAAAATATACATGGCATCACATTCAGAAAGTGTGGTGCATATACTATGACCAAAAGGTGGAATGAGCCACCTCAGCAGGAAGATTCGGCCACCAAAAGCAGCAATGACAGCTATAGGTAGCAGGGCCGAGAAAAGTTTCAGCATGACAGAGCATAAAGAAACATCATTCACATCATTCAGCATTAAAGCAGAAACGCTCAACCGGCTCAGTATCCTCCAAAGGTCAAGAAGAGGTCTGACAGTATTAAAGACCATTTATCTTACATTCAGAGTAGCAATAACTTTCTTATCTGATATTTTGTAAAGTTGGTGAGCATAGTTAATGTATCAAATAACTCAACATTTAGATATTTTGTAAAACCTATTGTATATATCCCCCCTCGCACAAACTTTCAAGGGGTTGTTGTTGTTTTGTTGTTCTCTTATGAAGAAATGAGAAATCGACTGTGACTTTCAGAAGGATGTTATAAATAAATCTTGGAGTTTACAGGAGCTGAGTCTTACTCGTGCATGTTGTGATTGGAACCATTGAATGCTACAGGATTCTAGTGCTATGGCTTGATATAATAAGTGTTTCCCTATCTCTGTTAATGTTTATGTTATTTGTTTAAACTCATAACTCTCGCATGTTGTTCTAAATCTAGGAAAGAAAGAAAAAGAATAGCTCAGGATTTGTCCATGGAGACACCCTGATCTCAATCTATCTTCAGTATAAGTGTTTTCCATAACTTCAGTTGTTTAAATTGGAATTCTTAACTGCTCCAATAAACTCTGAATATCTCACAGTCACTATTTGGTAATTCATTTATGCTACTAAGTAGAAATTGTTGTTCAAATTGATATCACACTGTCTGTAACTCCATATCCCATTGTTTCACTCACTAAATCAGAAATTATATTAACAATAGCCATCTACCCTTGGAGCAAAACTTTCTCCATCACAGGCACCAGAACTATCTCACTTTTCTGACTCCATACGCCTAATGGATTAGCATCTTCTGCACTCTTCATGCCCTTCTTACAACAAAAGTTCACCAACCAAAGTCTTAAAAAGGAAATTGAAACTTTTAACTAGCCTAAAATACTCACAAAGCATAGCTGAAACTTAAAAGAGAGAGCCCTCTCTGATTATAGATAGGATAGGATCTATAATCCAAAGGTTGGTTAGTGGTTACCCCAGCCGTATTCCCTTGGGAGTCATAGGGAACAACCTGGGTGTTAACATAAATGGTGACTCAACTGGGGACAACCTCAGGATTTTCTAATTACTGTACATTTCCTAAAGCTACAGGTGAAGCCTGAAAGTTAGCCAGGAAGCCTTCAAAATTGTTTCTGTTTTACATTAACAAGTTTACATAAAAGCTGCTTTAGTCTATCTTCATACCAGCTTTAGGACATACACAGCCATTCCGAAATCTTGTCTAGCCCTTGCAAAACACAATAAAAAAAAATCCTAAAAGTACTTAAAAAAACAATTCAGAAGCTGGCTCCCAAGAAGAATCAACGGTATACAAGGTCCAACCCTAATCCTAGCCCACCAACTATTTTTGAAAATCGTAACACAATCCCTAAAAACATTAGAAAGCAGTAAAAACAGGAAAATCCTTCTGACTTGAGCCCTGAGACAGTCTACCTTAACCCCGTTCTCACTCCAATTAAGGTTCTATTCCAGTCTACCCCTGGTTCCCCTAGTTCACCATCTACATCTCAAAGTCCTCCTTTCACACCTTCATCCACTTCACACATTCCCTTGACCAACATTGTAGTCTCTGCCATACCTAGTACCCCCATTGTCCCAATAGTTCCTGTTGTCCCAGTTCTCCCTATCAACCCTATAAACCCTGTAAATATGGCCAATAGATATGCACCCCTGCAGTTACCTGCTAATGCTGCAGCCCTACCTCATGACTACCAATCCAAAATCTCATACTTTGACTCCACTAGCCCTTTCACAGCCATTCAGCATGCCAGAAGGATGCAAGATCATTTTGAGAACTACTAAATTGATGATGACAGTGTAAGAATGAGAATTTTTGTTCAGAGCCTGACAGGGGATGTAAGAACCTGGTTTAGGTCACTCACTGCAAATACCATAACAACTCGTGATGAGCTTTACCATGCATTTACTAATAGATGAGAAAATAAGAAAGATCCCTTGCACATACTGGGTGAATATGATACAATCCAACGAGGTCCTCAGGAGACCGTTTTGGAGTATTGTGCAAGATTCAATAATGTATACAACGCAATACCGCAGAATTTGAGACCTCCCCCTGATTTAGCATTATACAAATTCCCTGATGGTTTAGACCCTGACATGGCATATCAGTTGAAGGAAGGAGCCCCTGAAACCCTTGAGGATGCACAAAAAGTTGTTGTCACAATGGAGGCTAACCTTATTTCCAAGAGGAACAGGGCAAGATTGGAAAAAAGAGTCACCTTCAAAGAGGAACCCTCAGTCTTTGATCAGAAACTGGATGCAATACTCACTAGCATGAAAAGGTTGGGTGACAGAGTGGAATATGTGGAGAGGAAGTCATCATGGGAAGCACCACAAAGTAACCCTGTCAGGAACCCAAATTTTGGGAGAAATCAAAACCCAAACATTAGCAAGGCCAGTTCTGATCCAGAGATAAGACCTCCCTTCCAAGAAAACTATACTGAAGCATCCACTTCAAATGAGCAAGTAGATGACACCCACATTAACATAATGGGCCTAAATGATGAGCAGCAATTTTTCCTGAGTCATGAAGATCGCAAGGAGGATGACATTAAGCAGTTCCAAACTAGGTCGGGTGAGTCATTTGACTTTAAACAAGGTTATGACATAGCCGTTTATGAAGTTCACAAGCAATACAAGCTAAGAAGCAGAACTATAAATATAACATAGCCTGAAAAAGCAAAAGATAGCCTGCAGCCTAAAAAAGCCATAGTTACAAAACCACAGGACAAAACTGATTCAGTTACAAATGAAATAACCGTTGAAGAAATAACTGAACTATTCCCCTCAAAACAAAAGCCAATGGCTGCACCACCTTTGCATCCTAATCCAAATATTACTCCTCGAGAGATGAGTAAAAAGGATAAGTCTCATGATCAAGACAAAAATCAAGAGGAAAACTCAATAAACAAGGAAAAGATTGTCACCCACAATACCAAGATCCAAACTGAAAGACCATTTGACCTAGAAGCTGAAATTGGCAAATTGAAGATAACTATTCCTCTTTCAGAATTATCCAAGCATGACATCTACAAACAACAAATCAAGAACTCTCTTCAACTAACTCATAATAAAGATAATGTCAATGTGTTAGATGATACCCCAAAATTGCTTTTTAGTCCAGAGGTTGATGGAAGGGCAGCAGTTACAGGGATCTTACCTTTCTATGTCAGGTTGCATATTCATGATAAGATTAGGGGTGATTTTAGGGGCAAATGTTCGCCCTTTGGGGAAATTAAGGGGTTTTAAATTTTTAGTGGGCGAATATTTTGTATCATAGTACATTTTTACAAATCACCTCAAATAGCCGACCTTATTTTAAGGGAGAGGGTAAAAAAGGTAAATTTAGCCCTTGAAATTAGGAGTTACAACATTCCATTCGCCCATTTTCAAGAATAGGTTTTGTTTAAGTGAATCCTATGGGCCAAAGGCCCAAATACGATATTTATAAAAGAGGTATAGTAAATTAATAAAAATATAAATAAATGAGAGGTATGGTAAATAAATAAAGCATTTTTTATGTTTACTCCATAAGTCACCTCATATACATGCAAGGGTGTAAACAAATAAAAATATAAGTAAAGTGGAGGTATGGTAAATAAATAAAACGTATTTGAATACTTACTCAAAAGGTATGGTAAATAAATAAGAATATAAATAAACTAGACGCATGGTAAATAAATAAAACCTCTTTTTATATTTAGTCCATAACCCTCGTTCTATTTATGAAGGCTCAAGAAAGAGGTTTTATTTAAGTGAATCGTATGGGCCAAATACCATATTTGTAAAAGAGGTATGGTAAATTAATAAAAATATAAATAAGCGAGAGGTATAGTAAACAAATAAAACATTCTTTTATATTTACTCCATAAGTCACCTTGTATTTATGAATGGTATGGTAAATTAATAAAAATATAACTAATCCCGGATGCGGGTGATAGATAAGAATTTATGGGAGCGGACGGCGGCATTCAATGCCAAGTGGCCGTCGCCTCATGCCACTTGGGCCGAAGGCTCCCGAAGCTGTCCGGCCAGCCTTAAATGCAGGACCTCCACCGCAGATGCAAGGCTAAGAGGTAGTGAGTTCGGTTCGATGAGCAGAGAGGGTTATTCTGCAGGAGAGCGAAGCTCTGGTTCTCTGCAACCAGGCTTCAACTTGGGAGTGTTAGTCGATTTCTGTCATGTTCTGGTGGCTCTGTGGGACAATGCGGGCCAAAGATTAGCTTCAAGCTTAGATTGCTGGGCCTGGTTAGCTTGTTGGGCCTGGTTCGTATTCTGGTTAGCTTGTTGGGCCTGGTTCGAATTTCGTCCCGGCTCGATTCCTTTGCTGGTTCGAATTTGGTCCTGGTTTAACTACGGTGCTGGTGCAATTTCATGGCGACCCCAGTGCAATCTTGTTGCAGCGGTGTTAGCAATATGCCGCGAGAACGATAGAGGGGTGCCTGTAGGCGGGGTGGCACGCGGGGCAGAGCCAGATCTTTGGCCTCTGAACCTCATTCCTCAGATTCTTCGGAAGGAAATCGCCCGCCACGTTACACAGAGAGCGACAGAGGGCGAGCCAGAGGACGCTCTTTGGCATGCCCGTTTGGTGGGAATTCATCCTCCCGGTTCAGACACACCTGCATATTGGACAATGCCGTCTACTTTGTCTCGGTGCGCATTGAAAAATGCGAGCACCATGATTGGCCAGGCGACCCAGCAGCTCCTCGTCCACCTCCGCCTGCTCGGGGGTAGCAATCTTAGCCTGTGGACGTCGAGGGTGAAGTGGCGAGGGACAACGCTGGCCCCAGTGGTGGAGAAACCACACCGCACTCTGACTCCAACGCTTCAGAATTCCCTGGCTGCCCGGTGGTGGAGGAACCAGATGGCAAATTCATCTCGCCTTCAGTGGAGGAGACACCCAACCCTTACACCTAAGCTTGCAGCGTGGACGTTCGGGGTCGTGGCAGCAGGTCGTGAGTCAGTTTTGTCTATGTCCTTTTCCGTTTCTGAGTCTGTTATGCTCCATTCTGTCCTGGCTTCAAGCCTTAGCATCTGTAATGATTATGACGGAATATAGGTCGGTCTTGTTCTGTAATTTCAGTTACGTTATGCACCTTAACAGAATTGTAAGAGTCTGTAAACTCCTCCCCTGCGACAGTAGGGAGAGGATGGGTCAGTTTTTTGCAGTTTTGAACACTGTCATAGCTCTTGTTTGGGGTCAGCGGATAGCTCGTCGGGCACAGTCTCAGTTTCAGTGTCATCTTGTTCAGGTTGCCGACCCATGGCGGCAAATGTAACCCTCTGTACTCTTTTTGTATTATAATATAATTAGTCCAATTTACACAAATATATA
>APFE031200508.1:2898-46204 GCA_000404065.3 Pinus taeda | reverse complement strand
CTTCTTTAACTTGCATACCAGTTCTTTCTTACCCTTCACCGCAAAGCCTTCAGGTTGCTTCATGTAGATTTCCTCCTCTAGATCCCCATGAAGAAATGATGTCTTCACATCCATCTATTCTACCACAAAATCAAAAGCAACAACAACAGATAAAATTAATCTAATAGAAGTTAGCTTGGAAAAATGAGAAAAAATATCACCCAAATCAATTCCCGACACCTAGAAATAACCTTTTGCTACCAACAGAGATTTGTATTTCTCCACCTTTCCTTATGTATTTGTCTTCTTCTTGAACACCCATTTGCTACCAAGGGGTTTCCTTCCAGTGGACAACTCCACCTGGTCCCAAGCCTCATTTTTGTGCAAATATACCATTTCATCAACCATGGCCTCTTTCTAGAGTTTTACATCCTCTGAATTTACTACTTCCTTCACAACTATCAGATCATCATTACTAATAGATAAAGCAAAATTTGAATGGAAAGAAGATGGACTATACCTTTCTAGTTGCCTTCTTTCTCGAACTGATCTTCTCACACCCGGAGTTTGTGGCTCTTCATCTTCTGATTCCTTCTCTGCTGTAGAATCTGATTCTTCCTCCTTTAGCTCAAAATCTATCTTCTCATGTTCCTTTGGTTGAACTTTATGTTTGATAACATCTTTCACGTCTCTGAACACCACATCTCGGCTATACACAACCTTCCTTGTTAGTGGGTTCCAAAGCTTATAACCCTTTAAACCATCCTTATACCCAATAAAGGTGCACTTTTTAGATTTACTATCCAAATTTGTTCATTTCTCCTTTGGAACATGTACATATGCATCACATCCAAATACCCTCAGATGTGAAAGAGAGGGCTTCTTACTAGTGCATACCTTTTTTGGAGTTTTATCCTCTAATGTTAATGAAGGTGATCTGCTGACCAGGTAACATGCTATCTCCACCACCTCTACCCAGAATTCTTGTCCTAACCCAACACCATTGAACATGCATCTTGCCTTTTCCATCAACATCTTGTTCATTCCTTCTTCAACTCCATTTTTCTGAGGTTTATATGCAGTAGTCTTCTTCCGTGCTATACCACACTTATTAGAGAATTCTTAAAATTCCTTATAGCAAAATTCTCTAACGTTATCTATCCTCAGCATATTTATCTTCCTCTCTATCTAGTTTTCCACTAGAGCCTTGAATTCTTTAAACCTGTCAAAGACTTTAGATTTCTTCTTAAGGAAATATATCCATGTATTCCTTGAGAAGTCATCTATAAATGATACATAGTACACAGACTTACCCAGTGATGGAACCTTCACAGGTCCAAACACATCACTATCCACAAGCTCTAATATATGTTTCACCCTCTTACCACTAGAGTAGAAACTCACCCAATTCTACTTCCCATATACACAATTTTCATAGAAATCAAAATCCAGAGAGCTATACCTCATACATTCTACCATACTTTTACCATACCTCATGATCTACATGTGTACTTGAATAAGCCAAGTACACATCCCCACCTTCCTATGAGGTGGTTTTTGCCTCCGCAAAAAGCGCATCATCAAATCCCTTTCCTTTATCACGAGCTTTAGATTTACAGTCCCTTTCATAGTGACCTTTGTTTCTGCATTTCCATCACACCTCCTTCACAGGTTTTCCTGGAGATTTAGATCTCCCTCTAGATTTAGATCTCCCACTCAATGACTTATCTTTGCTTCTATTCTGGGACTGTCCTCGAACGGACAAGGCATCACCATTCAGCTCTCCATATTGTTCCATCTCATCTCCTCCGTAAGCAAGGATGAGACTACTTCATCAAACTGTAAGGCATTTGCATTGCTACCTATTGCAATAACCAGACTATCCCATGAATATGGTAGAGAAAACAACAAACTGATGCACTTATCTTCATCTGAAATTTTAATATCAACAAATGCTAACTGAACTACCATAGTATTAAATATGTTAAGATGCTCTATCACCAAGTCTCCATCATTCATCCTCAGGTTATATAGCTTTTTATGTAGGAACAATTTATTCACCAAAGACTTAGATTGGTACAAAGTCCCTAACTTGTCCCACAAAGCCTTCGTTAAAGGTTCCCCTGATACATTCAACAATATTGAATCTGAGACACACAATCATATTGTGCTCTCTGTCTTCCAATTTAACTTATTCCATTCTTCATCGGACACTCTTGTTGGTTTAGTACCCAGATATACCATGATCCACTGAGCTTTATCCACCAACAAATCCTCCATCATGAGTTTCCACAGCTCAAAACTTTGACCATTAAATTTCTCAATCTCTATATTTCCACTGCTCACTATCTCCTTTCACCACCAGAACTGGTCTTAGAGATCTCCCACTGAACAGGGTCTACCACAGGCCCAAGCGAAACCCCTCAATAATAAAGGCATACCCTTGAAGCCAAACAACTCTCATACCAAATGTTGGTTTTAACCCTGTACAGAAATTACCTACATACGGATTCTTAAAACACAGAAAATAAACAATGCGAGAGCATAACACAAAAAAAATATACACAAATATTTTCCCCTAGATCCCAAAACCAGGATTACTAGCTTGATTTCCATTATGTTCCTTTCAATGTTATAATACATATTTATACATGTCGAAGCATCCAATACCATGCACTGAAAACCATCGTGTCCAAAACCATGGACTAAAAACCATCGCATCCAAAACCATGTGTGAAAATCATGGACAAAGTGATAGGTAGGTCTACCCAACCTAACATAGCATCCAAAACCAAAAT
Source organism: Pinus taeda (assembly GCA_000404065.3). Taxonomy (NCBI): domain Eukaryota; kingdom Viridiplantae; phylum Streptophyta; class Pinopsida; order Pinales; family Pinaceae; genus Pinus; species Pinus taeda. The sequence goes on along the minus strand of APFE031200508.1, from coordinate 43,427 downwards.
TTTCTGGGGTGCTGCCCTGGACCCCATAGAGTGGGGTTATCTACACCCCTAAAACACCTTGTGACTCCCCCTGCTATGCAACCAGCGTAATGAAGTGGGGTTTCTGCCACCCTTCTAACCCCTCGGTTAACTACATGGGCTAGTTGTGGAAAGAATATAACACAACCCAACAATGTTGAAGATAAAATTCAGTGAGTTGTAGGGGAAGATTGAGGTGCCACCAGCAGAGTGAATCGAGGACGAGTCATGACTTTGTGTTGCGGGCTTGTTGGGACAGGGTCCTCTGGGGTTAATTTTGCAAATAGTTTTCGTTATTATTGTAAATTATTTGCATTTTTAGGAGCAGAGAGTGAAGGTCATTAGGAGTCAAAAGGTCTTTAGGAAGGTCAAAGACCCTTAGTTTGTTAGAAGTTAACTTGTTTTATTACCCACCCATGGTTCATAGAGCACGGCATTGTAAAAGAATATTATATAAAAATTAGTCATATAGAGTCATAGGGGATATCAAATATTGTATGGGTAATTGGTCTAAGTCAAAGAAATTTGTTTTCTATACTTACACGAAGGGGAAGGACCTTGCAGCTTTGTGCACAGAGCCTTTTGTAAGTTAACAATTGAGTGTGCAGACCCCTGCAACTGTCTTTGCAGTGAAGAAAGAGTTTGTAACAAAAGATATAAACATGATAAAGACTATTTTGGAGAAATATCTATGTATTTGTGTGTTAATCTTTACTTCTACATTTACTATGTATTTTCTATGTTTACTGCATTTATTATAAGAAACACTTGATAGATGCGAAAAAGTGGTATATCTGCTTAATTATATGATGTTATGAATGTTTAGAACAAGTAGCACAAAATTAGAATATGTTATCTTAAAGTTATAGCAATTTTCTCATTTCAAGGGTTATGGTTCACAAAGTTCGGAATAAAGGCCTAAAATAAATGGAAACACATCACATAGACCTTTGAATGAAGGAACCCAGTTCTATCATCCCCCAAAACTACCTCAGGTGTGATTGTAGCTTGCATTAAGTTGGTTTTTATCGAAAGGGTCTGTAGTAATAGGGCTTTGTTGGTTAGCACAACTAACTCTAAACCTAGGTCCAACCCCCCTTAAGCAAACAAAATACGTTTTCAATTATGGTTGTGAGTGTAGGGTTGAGGCTTTCATCCAATGCTTTCACTCTTTTCTCAAGGTTTTCCATATTTTAAGCATGTGTATCGACAATACAATTTTCGACGTCAAAATTTTGGCTTACTTAAGAGTAGCATGGTTGGAATGGGCGAGAAACGAAATATTTTTATGTATGTAACTTGAAATCACTTATGAAAATATTGGGACTGCTAGAAAATGGAGCCTTACTGGTAGATGTTATCATTGCAATCATCTCGCCATCATGAATCCTATGGGTTAGGTCTCTTTCAAGTGGTGTGTTGAGACCACCAGAATTTTTTTTTAGTCAAATAAGAGTATTACACCCATATGATCAATATTGTGGTAGTAAAAATAGAAAATTCTAAATGTGATAAACTATGTACGAATTAGGCAGTCCCATTGGTTTGTACCATGACAGAAAAAACCATAACTTCTAGATATTACAAAATGTGTAGGAATTGGACAACTAGAAAGAAAGAAGTGAGGTAACTAAGGTAGTAAATTAGTTTCAACTTATACAAACCATGATATACTACATGGGACCAATAGTAGTACTCTACCCAATCCTTCAAAGCACCAACTAAGTAGGATCATCCGTGCCCTAAGCCATTCTACCTGACTACCCTTGGTATGTGTGATTAATCTCCCCCATTGTTGATCTTAGTGTACTATAGAAGCAATATGGCTGACAACTTATTTAAGGCTAGTTTCAAGGTAACCTTTAGGCACATCCAGTATAGCAGAGGTACGTGGAAGAGAAGTTAGTGTACATGTGTTTTATGATGTGCTACTACTCGAAGGAGTACCAAAATAGGTTACAAGGGAGTCCAACAAACATGACCACCTCTTGTATTTCCTATGTCTATATTTCCCCAACCTCTTGTCAATCCGTGTAACAACAAATATCTATAGTTTAAAAATTTTGAAATATGTCTGTAGCCTAATTTTTTTTCACTAAAATTGGTGTTGTGGTTGGCATGGGAAAGAGCTCTGATACCGCTTGAGGTATTCTTAACCTGCCTAAAATATCGAAAAGTGTGAAATATGCCAAGGCTACCAAAAAAAATAACAAAATGTGATCATAGGAAATTGAAATATTCTATTCATATCTACAACAATATTGCTCACTTTCCTTTTCTAGGGGGAAACCTCTATTGGCATAGTGATATAGGTGTTGTCCTTGGTGGAAACTCACATAAATGATAGTTCATAGTGCAATAGGTTAAAAACAAAGGATTACATATCAAACTCCAGAGACTGAAAAAGAGAATGGCTCAAGAAGTATATGTTTGTTCACTTTTTCTAAGCAGCATACACATGCAGGTTAACAAATGAAAGGAGTGTATACGTATGCACACACTTTCACAGAAGGAAAAACATGTATGGGATGGAAAATCAAGCTTGCGGTGTGAGGTAATGGTTCGATGTGTCTTGGCCTGAGGTATTGGTATGAGGTTTTGGTCCAAGGTATTGGTCTGAGGTTTTGGTCTAAGATTTTGGTCCGAGGAATTGGTCCGAGGTTTTGAGAAAGGCTATAACTATATAAGGAGGAGAAGATGAAAGGGCCAAGTGTGAAAGTGTAATGGTTTCTTAGGAATACTTCTATTTGAAGTATAATTTTTGTTGCAGGGGCTATGATTATGATATGATCTGAAATATTTTGTGCACTTTGAATTCAATGTTGGATCAGGATCATGAGATTTTCAATGACTTGTCATTGAATGATTCAATATTGGTTGGGCTGGATCTAACTACTAATGCATGTTTTATTCTGTAAATGTTATGATCTGGGTATGACTGAAGTCTAGAATAGTTGTGAAGTTTGAAGTTAGTATTCATAGATCTATGCGTTAGTTGGTGAAGGCACGTATACACGCTAGTTCGATACTTCAAAGTAGCTTATATGCTATGAAATATGATGTTTGAAGTTTCATTTGGTTTTGGTTATTGATGGAGAGCTCTGGGTTTTTCTCTATGTTATGGTGACGGTGTTTTGGTGAGAGTTTTTTAAATGTTCACATTGATTGATTTTCATTTGCTCTAGTGATGATAGGTTTTCATTGATTGGTTGTATTGTAGTGGTGATTCATTTTCAGCTTCAATGTTGTTGATGGTTCGAGTATGAAAATTGGATGAAACATGGCCTTCATATTATGTTGTTGTGTAGCAAGAGTATCGAGTCTAGAAATTTATGAAACATCATCCTTGGAGGAAGAGAGAAGGTTGCAACCTTCTATAGGTTGGCTCCTACCTACTAGTAAACATATTGGCCAGTACAAAAACTAGGGGGTTAGAGCTCCCTTACAATAGCAGCGAGAAAATGAGTGAAGGTTGGAGCCTTTTGTAGGTTTCGCCTATGTACTAGTAAACATATCTACTAGTACAAGAGATAGGGGGTTGTAGCTCCCTTCCAATAGAAGCTATAGAATGAGAGAAGGTTGTTGCCTTCTATAGGTGGGTGTGTGCATGCTGGTATGGTTCTGCACCAGTAAAAGATGTAAACAGGTTTTTCTTATACTAAAATAAGACAAAGATGACATTAGTATGTGGTTTTTCTTCGGCATTGGGTTTCGACCTCAAATATTGGTGTTCATGTGTGTTTCTTATGTGTGATGGTTTATTCCATTACTACTACACATGGTGACTATTTAAATGGTTAATGAAGTATTGATGCACTGATTAAAGATCAACATATGATGAATTAACTGAATCATAAGTTCACTGGATATACGTTAGTTTCCTTAAAGACAGTTGTGTGCACATGCAATTTCCCTTAATTGAAGTACTATGTAAATCTAAGCATGAAAAGAAAATTTTATTGAGTTGATAAATACCAATTCACCCCACCCCCCCCCCCACCTCCTTCCCCTCTTAATATTATTTCCAACAACCTCTAGTAGAGTATAACTCAATTACGCAACATAAAATAATACTACCATTGCTATCTCAGACTATATATAGTTTCATAAGATACAAAACTCTAACTACTTGTGGTCCCTTGCATAATGTGTGTTAACCACTTTATTTATTAGCTATGGCATGTGTATTCATCATCCTTAGCTAAACTAACTAATTGTGCTCCATTTTTTAGAATGATGGTTAATCACTTACAACCATGGTTAATGTGGATAACTTCTTACATTATTTGTTTACTAGACTAATTGACCATAACTTTTGTTCACACCCTTGGGCCTATTACATTAATAAAAAGGTTAGGATCAAACCCTAACATCTTGTGACTTATGTATTGTTAAGAACCTAACCAAGTTTCAAAGGAAGTAGATTTTTATTGCATCTTTCAATAGGTGTAATAAAAACTATTTGTGGCAATGATTCATCCCATGGAACTTTGACATAATTATTAAATATTATGAAAGAATATGTGGATTGTTTTCGTGGTATAATTCGACAATTTCACACGATTAGTATACATCTCCAAGAGCACTATAAATATCCCCTACATCATTTCATATTTTTTATGTAAGCATCTCTCGAGGAGAAACTATGAGAGGTAACTCAAATTCCAAGTCTTCCTCATATGTTTCCATACAAAAGTTTTCCTTTTCTCTTATACCAATATTGGCCACAATGGAGACATGGTAGGTTTCTTAAAGAATTCTTATTATAATTTTGTGCCCCATGAAAAATATATTTCCTTATCAAGGGAATCATTTTTACCAAAATTTGAGTCAGTATATAGAAATCATAAGTAATATCTAGTTTTCTACATTTGGCCTTGCATCCTTAGTGTTAATTAACAAATGATGAAAAAAAAATTGTTCAATGCATTGTTGTCGAGACACGGTAAGAAGGCTCACAAAAATTGTGAATTAACTCTATAATTATTTTACAGGAACTCCAAATACATATACATGTTTACTTATAATAGGTGGAAACTATCCCAAATGACTAACCAATATAACTAGCATCTCATGAAAATTAATGCCAACATGTTTCCAAAAATCCCCATGTCAATCTAACATGATTTGTCAAAATACTTAAATTAATGAAATTTCTGCATAGATATACAATGGTGGTAGCTCTTGTATGAAAAAAGTAAAATATTAAATTCGATGAAACAAAACCAAATTTGATGTAGAAACATTAAAAATAATGTATCAATTCATATCAATACCACAATATATAGTCAAAGTCAATCTGAAATTGGCATACATTGAAATCAATGCATATAATTTATCTAATCACATTTAATTAAATACATACACTTCAACTTTTACTAACTTACATGATATGCAACCTTATCATAGTGAATCAAATCTCTACCAAAGGATTAAAAGTTGACATGTACACTAAAACCAATGGTTCTATTATTTCATATAAATACCACCATATACAATTAAAGTCAAAAGAAAATTTACATATAGTATAATCCATGTGCCTTTTACTTTAATTATATCAAAATTAACACATCTTCTTAAACTTATATTAACTTATATGAAATGTGACTCTAATTTAGTCAATCAAAATTTTATGGTGTGATAAAGTATAAGTCTCTTATATGAAAAAAAAATGAAATATTAAAGTCAATGAAACATTTAATTGAAATCAATGCAACACACAACAAAATAAATGTTGATACACTAAAAAAAATACATGTATTTCATATAAATACCACAATGTATTATTAAAGTCCATTTAAAATTGGAATTATTTCAATGCATCCCGTTACTTTAATTACACTGAAATTAATTAATATACTCTTATCTGTACCAATATAGATGATATGTCACTCTAATTTAGTTAATCAATAGAAATTGCTTGTTAGAGCATAACAACGCGCAGCGGAAACTTAAAGACAAAATACATTATAAAAATTATACACAATAGACACAATGATTTAACGTGGTTCACCCAACCAATCTGGGCTACGTCCACCAAACAGAGGCATGGACAATTTTATTATTAATCAGGAGATTACAAATAATATTTCCTCTTACTCAATAACTCATCCCAATATCTGTACGGGCATATATTTTATAGCTAAGAGAATCTAACTGACTCATAAATCCTCTCACAACAAATATAGGATGCATTAACTCTTTCCCAACAAAATAGAGCTAATATAGCAACAAATCCTATTGTTGTCACCTACATGAGTTTTTTGCCTAATTTATGAAAGGTGAAAATGTCAACAATCTCCACCTTAACAACAATTAGCCTGATACCCTGTTTCTTTATTATTTTTATCTTTTCTGCAAGCCAAGAGAAGCTAAACACCAACGCAGCTTCTCCAACAAAACTAGTTTCATGAACATGTCTGCACAGTTCTCCTTTGTATGCACCTTTTCAAGACAGACTCCCCTGTCAGTGATAACCTGTCTTACAAAATGATACTTGATCGGTATATGCTTTGATTTACTATGATAGGTCGGATTCTTAGCCAAATGTATTGCACTTTGACTGTCACAAAATAACTTGATGTTGTCCTGCAACCTACCAAACTCACCAAACAAACCTTTCTACCAAATTGCTTCTTTGCAAGCATGAGAAGCAACAATGTATTCTACTTCAGTAGTGGATAAAGCAACAATGTTCTGTAGCTTTGACATCCAACTAATAGCTCCACTTGCAAGAGTAAATACATACCCTGATGTTGACCTTCACTTATCCAAATCACCTGCAAAATCGGAATAAACATATCTGCAAACAAATTCACTACTCTTATTATAAGTAATACAATAATCACTTGTGCCTCTCAAATGCCGAAGCACCCATTTCACTACTAACAAGTATTCTTTACCTGAATTTGCCATATACCTGCTGACAATCCCAACTGCATGTGAAATATTTGGTCGAGTACAAGCCATCGCATACATCAAACACCCTACTACATTGTCATATGGAATTCGAGACATATATTCCTTTTCTTCATCTGTATTAGGACATAAACTAGAAGAAAGCTTAAAATGGGAAGCTAAAGGGACTGACACAGGCTTCACATTGTTCATACAAAACTTCAAGAGTATTTTCTCAATCTACTTTTGTTGTGATAGCCATAGCTTACCATTGCTCCTGTCTCTGAAAATCTCCATGCCGAAAATCTGTCTTGTTGCTCCTAGATATTTCATATCAAACATCCTTGCCATTTGAGCCTTTAACCTGTTGATCTCCTCTATGCTTTTTCTTGTTAAAAGCATATCATCAACATACAACAACACTAACATAATGATATGCCATTATTTAATTTCTTAAAATAAACACAATGATCATAGTCACTTCTTACATGTTTCTGACTCAACATGAAAGAATCAAACTTCTTGTACCACTGCCTAGGCGATTGCTTCAGGCCATACAATGACTTCTTGAGCCTGCAGAAAAATTTCTTATTGCGATGCTAAACAAACCCTTCCGGTTGTTCCATATAAATTTCCTCATCTAAGTCTCCATGTAGAAATGAGGTCTTAACATCTAATTGCTGCAACTCTAAATCAAGCAAAGCAACTAATGCTAACACAATCCTAATTGAAATTGTTTTAACAACTAGTGAAAAAATCTCATGAAAGTCAATGCTGGCTTTCTGAGAGAACCCTTATGTGACTAGCCTCACTTTGTACTTGTCGTCTATATCATTCAGACCCTGTTTCAGCTTGAAAATACATTTACACCCCACATTTTCCTGTCTTTCGGAAGTTCAACTAGATCCCATCTTCCATTCTTACCTGAGGCCATCATTTTATCCTTCATGGCTACTTTCCACTCTACTGCTTCCTGATAGCACAGAGGTTCATCGTCATTAGCAGTAAATGAAACTAAAGTAACATAATCATCATACCTTTTCGGTGGCCGTTTGATTCTTGTAGACCTCCTTGAGGATGTTTCTGGTGCTTCCTCGATTGGCTGACTGCCATCTGTAGGAACTTCTTGATGATCAGTATCTGAGACCTGTTCATGATCTATACCTGAACCTTGTTCATGATCTGATTCTGAAACCTATTCATGACTAGTATCTGAACTATGGTCATCGTGACTATCATTAGAAGTGCTGTCAAACTGAATGTGATGAAAATCAGATACATCATCCTATTTCAATTTATTATCTACATCTAACTGTACAAGAGAGGATTTTTTAAACTTTAAATCTCTGTTGATGATGATTTTGCGGGTAGTAGGATCCCACAATCTATATCCCTTTGTTCCAACACCATACCCAACAAAGATATACCTTTTAGACTTTGGATCTAATTTAGTTCGCTGATGTTTAGGCACTAAAGCATATGCATCACAACCAAACACTCTGAGTTTAGAATAGTCACAAGGGTGACCTTTCCATACATCTTGAGGAATATTGCAACCTATCGCCGTTGATGGTGATCGATTTATCACATAACAAGTCGTAGCCACCGCTTTTGTCCACAACTCCTTCTACAAACTGGCGTTACTCAGCATACTCCTTGCTCTCTCTAAAAGAGTCTTATTCACGTGTTCAACAACTCCATTCTACTGAGGAGTATACACTGTGGTCTTATATCTCTTGATCCCTGCATCCTTGCAATAGTTGTCAAACTCCTTGGAAGTAAACTCACCACCATTGTCAGTTATTAAACATTTTATAGTTCTACCAGTGTTGTTTTCTACCAATGCTCTTAATTGCTTAAAAACTGTAAAAACATCAGACTTCTTTTTCAACATGTAGACCCACACTTTCCTAGAAAAGTCATCAATAAACGATACAAAATATGACGAGCCACCATATGAGGTTGCAGGGGCTGGACCCCAGAGATCATGGATTTAATCAAGTATTCCTTTACTAGTATGTTTGCCTGTTTTAAACTTTTGCTTACTTTGTTTTCCAAACAGACAATGTTTACAGAAATCTAACTTTCCATACTTTAGGTTTGGAAGTAACTTGCGATCAGCCAAAAATTTTAACCCTCTTTCGCTCATATGGCCCAACCTTTGATGCCATATGCGAATGTAACTACTGTCATGTTCAGACACCGTAGAAACATGATCTGACCCTGTTCTTCCTTCTAACTGAAATAGATTTCCTACCATCTTAGCTTTCATAACTAGTAAAATACATTTGTAAATTTTCATTACTCCACCTTGAATTACAGTTTTATATCCATTTGTATCAACCGCTCCTAGTGAAATCAAATTTTTCCTTAAATCTGGTACATGTCTCACATCAGTTATCGTTTGGTTGTCCCATCAAACATTTGCAGTTGTATACTCCCAATTCCCACAATATTACATGTTACATAAATACGCATGTACACGACTCCATCATTAATTGATTTATACGTCTTAAACCATTCTTTATGAATACACATGTGATTTGATGCAACGGAATCTAACAACCAATGCTGATCATGATTTGACAAATTAACTGATAATACTTCATCACTAATACCTGAACCAGATGTTGAACCTGTATCTGTCGTATTTGCCTCCTTCTTCTCTGTTGAAGAATCTTCTTTATAAGTTTGTTGTCGCTTCGAGCAATCCTTCTTCAAATGCCTCGATTTGCCACAAAACCAACACTTTACCTTACTCTTATTTCCTTTTGACTTTGAACGTAAGTCGCTCTGCCTACTAGAGCATCTTTCTTTAGAACAACCTCTGACCATCATTGCTTCTGATGTAGAGGTTTATAAATGCGACCTTCTCCTTGTTTCTTCAGATAATAAATATGCAACTACATCATCAAAATCAATGGTTTCTGATGAACTAAGACTTATAGAAGTAACAAAATGATGCCATGACTCGGGCAACGAGCACAATAAAGTAATAGCTTTATCTTCGGATTGAAATTTTACTTCTATACTTTCTAGTTTCACCAGAAGAGTATTAAAAGCATTCAAATGATCAGCAATCGATGTACCTTCCTTCATTCGCAAAATACACAACTGTCGCTTCAGGAGAATTCTATTGGTTAAGTATTTTGTCATGTACAACTTCTCAAGCTTCGTCCACAAACCAGCAGCTGTTTTCTCCGACACGATATTAAAGAAAACATCATCTCCCAAACAAAGTTGAATAGCACTCACTGCTCTTTCATCCATCTCGTCCCACTCATCATCTGTGATGTTGTAAGGTTGTTTGGATCTACCCATCAATGCCTTTCCCACACCTTGTTGCACAAGCAGATCGTACATCTTCACCTTCCAGATCTCGAAGTTGTTTTTTCCATTAAACTTCTTGATCTCAAAACGAGCACTCTGAGTTTTCACCATATTGTATCAACCAAGAAACAATCTCCAATTCTAACTTGTTAATGAATCAAATTCATATCTAATAACAAATGCCTTCACCTTCTACTGTACTATCTTTATTCTATCAAAAAATCACTCTGCTGTACAAAATGCAAATTATAAAATAGAAAACCAAATAAACAATTGCAGTTTTACCAACAAAGTTCTCGGTTGGCTCTCCAAAGATGACTTGGCGCTACCAGAACAACAGACGATCTGTGCCGAGAGAAAAATCGCTCTAAGTAAATGGCAAATTGGCGCGACTTTTCCCCTCGGATCCATGTCGATTGGGATATTGGCACCCTGGAGTGACTAATAAAGTCGAATCCACGCCAATTGGCACTTTTATTCCCCGATTACCCGTGCCAATCCGTTCACTGGATATTATTGGCGCGTCTGTTTCATCAGAACTACGCCAATCACAAAAACTCGGAAAACTTCACCTACAACGATCCGAATGCACACACTTGCTCCAGCACACTCTGATACCAATTGTTAGAGCATAACAAAATGCAGTGGAAACTTAAAGACAAAATACAGTATAAAAATTATACACAATAGACACAATGATTTAACGTGGTTCACCCAACTAATTTGGGCTACGTCCACCAAACAGAGGCATCGGCAATTTTAATATTAATCAGGAGATTACAAATAATTATTTCCTCTTACTCACTAACTCATCCCAATATCTGTACGGGAATATATTTTATAGCTAAGAGAATCTAACTGACTCATAAGTCCTCTCACAACAAATATAGGATGCATTAACTCTTTCCCAACAAAATAGAGCTAATATAGCAACAAATCCTATTGTTGTCACCTACATGAGATTTTTGCCTAATTTATGAAAACTGAAAATCTCAACAATGTTGTGAACAAATAAATCAATGCATATAGTTAGAAAAGATTGTGGACCTAGATAATCATTCCTTCGCATGATTTGATGTAGTCGACATCATGAAAACTCAAGTAGAAACGCCCAGTTAGGCATTTTCTCATTTGTAGAAATTGTTGCCATTACTACACATGATTCATTCATCCTAACAATCATTAATTATTTCCTCTCTTTTGAATTATTAACTCCTCATAAATAGAACATCTCATCCTAGCATGCTAGAAAAATAAAATTAAATAATTTTTTTGCTCATATGAAATTAGAATTTCATGGAATCCCAAATTGGTATGAACAATTAAATCAATGCATCTAATTAGAAAATATTGTAAACCTAGATAATAATTCCTTGGCAATCTTTGATGTAATAGACATCATGAAAACTCAAGCAGAAGCGCTCTATGGGGCATTGGCATTACTACACATGATTAATTCGTCATAAAAATTATTAATTAGTTCCTCTCTTTTAAATTAATAACTCCTCATAAATAGAACATCTCATCTTAGCACACTAGAAAAAGAAAATCAAATAATTTTTTTGCTCATGTGAAATTGGAATTTCATAACAGGGAGTCGCAACATGAGAAATAATTTTAGGAAGGAAAAAGTTGATGATTGTAAGTTTCCATGCTGCAAAAAGCAACATCTGTCTCCCACTTCTAATCTCAGTGTATTTTTCAGATCATTTGAAGCGTAAGGTATGTCTATAAAATATATGGTTACATTATCAACTACGCTAATATCAATTCTCCGACCTCTTTTCAACAATTCATAACATAAATTTATCGATGTATCAAATTTACATGTTAAGTTGTTTGTAATGTGAGTTTATTGCTTTGTGCATATGCAAAATTGGTGAAGTGTGAGGCACCATATTTTGAAATCACATCAACAGTGAAACCAAAATTTACTTATCATTCATTAATTCTATAAAGAAAAATTTCCAAAACGCTAGAATGTTGAAATTGTAAAAGCTTCTCCACGTTGACTTCTTTAGTGGAAAATCATAGATGCCCTTGTCATTCATAGTAACACTTCCAAAATTACTTCTTTCTCTCATTATCAAGCTAGATTGATAAATACTATTGTATTATTATGAATTAATAGTGAGTTCGTAAATTTGAGCAATTAACATAAATCTAAATTTTAAAGTGTGCATCAAATTGGTGTATGGGATTCCATTCTATGCCAAGATTTGACTGCAAAAGTAGTCAAATCTCTAGTTTTGAACCAAAAACATGCTTCCAATCACTAGGGCCACTTAAACTAGGTCACTAAGTCCACTAAAACGAGGTCACTTAGTCAAAAATATTATTATTATTACCATATTTGCTTATATTTCTTACATAATTAAAGTTAAGAATCAAATTTCCCACAAAGGGTGCATATTGGATTAGCCAAGAAATGAAGATTGTGGAAATGTGGTTTAATGAGGGGCCATAAGCCAACACGGCCACGCCACTTTCATGAAGATCATCCCAACTACAAGTTTGAAGTGGCAACTCCTATGTTCATGCAAATGCACAGTAAGTTACAACTGTGTGAACATTCAGACACCCAATAGCTCAGAGATTTCATAATGGCTGAGGATGGGAATATTTGGAGCCATCATGTAGCACAATGGTTGGAGGGTTGTTGCGCACTATGTCAATGGAGTTGCAATTCGCTTAAAACTACTTAGCCATGATGTCTTCTTCCCATGTGTGGAAAATATGGTATCTCATATTGGATTCAAGGAAAACATGCAATTTCAAATAGTAATTTTAGGGATACATGACTACAACCAGAGACTTTCATTATTTTTGTGATTTTCTCCTTCATGTGGAGCATTGTCCCTAAGGTTTGGTCTTTTATTTATGTTACCTTGCAATTCACATAAGGATTTGGTACCTTCCTTGTTTTCTTGATTTTCTCTTCTTTATTTTTTCAGATTCTTCCTATCAATTCCTTTCCTTTGTCTTGTGTTAATTTGAAGCTTTCTTACCTCCACCTCTTGAATTTTCTCTAGTGTCTATGGATATCTCTCTACTCTTGCCACCTCTTTTCTGGTATGTTTTCCCTCATCTCTCCCCCTCCTTCTTACCTTATCATCCCTTCATTTCCTTTTTCAGCCATGGTTCGTTATGGTTTGACCAATCCCAGATAAAAAAGTCAAAGAGGCTAGCCTTGCACCCCGTATTTACAACCCCTACTTTGTGTGTCACCCATTCTCAAATCTTTGCCACAACAACTATAGAGAGGTATAGGCCAATTATTCTAGAAATAGTTCACAAAGCAATTGTTGATATTCAAAAACATATCCGACAAGCATTTCATTTTGCTATTGCTCCACATGCTGAGCTTGTAGCCAAAGAATGGATCCTTGGTGTAGGTAACTCTACTATGACCATGACTTCTCCGACAAGCATTTCATTTTGCTATTGCTCCACATGCTGAGCTTGTAGCCAAAGAATGGATCCTTGGTGTAGGTAACTCTACTATGACCATGACTTCTCCATATATGTTGATAATTAATGTGTTGGCACATCGAAATCCTCGTGTGGGGAGTATGCACATGCATTTATTGAACTTCAGGAGAAAATGGATGTGAATATGAATTTAGAAGCTCATCGGAATTGATCTTGCTTCATTCAACCACCTATTGCAGGATCCACATAGTGACTTAATATGTCGGATTCAATTCATTTTTGTTTTGCAATTTAGACATTTTCTGATAGTCTTGTAAGGTTGATTATGTAGTTTTTTTTTTAATTGTTTTATGTTATCTCGTCCATTGAAATTAAGAATAGTAGAGACAATATCAAAATTGTGAAGTTTATGTTATTAGTATGGTTTGGAAGCAGTAAAAATTATTTCTAAATTTTATTAACCAAAAAACAAAACAAAAAAATCTTATAAAAAATAATTCTATTTAAAATCTCATTATTCAAGAATATTATATAAATTATAAAATTCAAAATTCAATTTCCATTAATCAAATTAATAATAATAATAAAATAATGCTAAAATAACTCACTTAACTGTATCGCTAAAATTCAATGCCATGTATTATTCTTCTATGGATGAAAATCTTACATTTCCACGACGATAACCCATGCAATTTTGTTGATGACGCTATCTCAAGAATGAACCAATTAAACGCAAGTAATACTTTTTCATTTTACTTTATGATATTATATTAAGCAAGCTTGGAAAGACCCTGAACAAATACTTCGTTCCGCTTTGAAAGGCTCTAGATGTAGCCTCGCGGCACTCAAGTATAACATATTGAATAAAGAGAGACCCACTACGTTCCACTTTGAAAGACTCTCCAGCCGACACTTCCACTACTCAAGCCTCGTCATGAAATTAATTGATTGAAAATACAAACGACGATAAAGCACACCGTGAAAAAGATAACACAAGGTTGAAAACTACACATTTATTATATGTTTTTGTTAAAATGATGCATGAACCATATAAGTATGATGCACCAAAATATGTCCCATCAAAGATTCTCCATCAACGGAGAACCATAAATAACAGCTACATGATTCTCCAAATTAAGCAGGGATCGACAGATTGTCTCCCATAAAGAAATTCTCCTTAAGTGAAGTTACATGATTTTCATATTAAAATATGAATGACCAAATCGTGTCGCATAGAAAATTCTCCACCAACCGAGAACTATATAAATAACATAAACAAAATTAAAAGCTAGTACATGATTCTCGTATGTTTTTGTCAAAAGCATTGTATAAGTCATATCATATCAAGTATGCAGGACCAAAGTGTGTCCCAAACATCAAATTGTGTGAGCTCAAATTTCTCCATCAAAGAAAACAATAAATAATAATAATTATGAGATGCTTCAAGAATACTGATTAGATACATAAATGCCCCATTGTAAATAATGTATGCATTAATATATAGTTCTAATGGTGTTTAAAATCAAATTTGTACATAGAATGCTCACCACGCATCCCTTAATTACAGCCCAAAAAAAACTAATGTTATAACTGGGAAACCCTATTTAAATGTGTTATCTTTTCTTGAGTCGTATCCATTGACTATATGGAAATATCAAAATACTGCGATCTAGGATTGGAAATCACCAACAATAAAAATGGTCTGTGGGGGCTTAACCGACTCTCCAAGTGTAACGACTACAAAATAATTTTTCCTCCTCTAAGGTGACCTCACAAGTTTGACAAGAACGAACCTAGATCACCCAACCAAGATCACTGAGAAGAAATTGAGGTCTTCATTCCTTTGAGAATAACAGAATCTCAGGAAAATGTTGATGACAAAGTGTACAGTCTTTTTTTATGAATTTTATCTTCAGGTTAACTCTTAGTCTAAAGCTACTGCTTGATTGAGATAATACCTAAATACACTCTTGGAGTATATATACGAAATGTAAATTTATCGTTGTAATATGAATGAAATTAAGAGCCTTAAGATTTCCACAAACATGTACAACCTTTGTAATCTTTGTTCAAAAGAAAACTTGTAGTAATACGAAATGTAAATTCATCATTTTAATATGAATGAAATTAAGAGTCTTCAGATTTCCACAAACATGTACAACCTTTGTAATCTTGGTTCAAAAGCAAACTTTACAGTTTAGTGTAAGGTATTTCGATTGAATACCATGTAAAAATAACCAGAGAAACACACAAACACGGGATATCTCAGCGAAATCACTGGAGGTCAACTACAAATGCTTCATATCAATGAGGGTGTTTTATGACATTTAAAAACACAGTATATATATATATATATATATATATATATTTTCAAATAATCCAGTGATACAAGTCTGCATCTAAGAACAGTCTTTACAACTTTCATCTCTTTACAGTGCACCTAATAATAGGCATGTTTTAATGAACACTCCGAACTCATCACAGGTTTTCCATGCATACAATCTCGTCTATTCCAAACATTTTGTTAATGGCCGTATTCATTCCTTTTGGATTGTCTGGTCAAGTACATATCGATTGCTTAATTCCAGACTCAATGTCAAAGATTACTTGAGACTCCTGAGCTGTTCTTGGCTGGTGAAGCTGCCCTTCATGGGCGTTTGCTTTGCTGCGACGTGTATAGTTGGCACGCTTTTTATAGCGATAATGACGAAGACAACGTCTACATGTAGGACAAGAAGAGTGAGAATGAAGCCATTTGTCTATACATTCCACGTGGAAGCTATGGTTACAGCTTGGTAACACTCTTACACCTTCACCTTCCACGAAGTCCACCAAGCAGATCGGGCAATCCGTTGCAATCGATATCCCCGGAAGCTGTTGGATCGATTTGCCATAGATGATTGATGGAAGCGCCTCTATAGACTCCTCTGTCATCCCAGTATTAGCCATTCTGGTGGCCATATGATTCTGGCATGACCTCCAAATATAGTCCCACGGAACAACTGCAGCAAGACCCACTAGAGCTATGAATGAGCAGAGCAAAGCAAGAAGAATAACCATCCTGCTTTCACTCATCTCCGCTTGTGGACATTCGTATGACAAGTCCATCTCATGTAGTGTACCGCTCAGGGACTCTCAAACCATTCTTCCCTTATCAATCTGGGGTTACAGACACGACTATAAAAAGATCAAGTCGTGCAGAGTTCGGCGCTCAGCATATCTAAAAAAAAATTGCGTAAAAACCATTTCAAAGCGGCCTCATTCTTTCACTCCAATTGAAAACGAATCTGAGGCGAAATTTCAAAATACCAAACATTTGAGACACAGTATAATTGCTGGTTTCGTGGGGAAGAAAGCTATGCTCATCACTCTAATCAGATAGGCCGAACAAGCTTATGCCTTCTTTCTCATGCGAAACCCAGTTTCCCTCATGAGAGATATAACCAAGAATTTATATACAATGTTTGGGATCCGTGTATCAGAAAGTCCACAGCTTATACTATCCTTCTCCAACTTGGAGATTAAACAAAGAATTTGTGGACAATACGTGGGTCCCGTGATGACCTAGCCCAATTTTGGACCGTTCCTTATGCTTTTTTACGACTGCAAATCGATTAATTAAAATGGACGGAACTAAAGATATGCTTTAACGAATATTGTCAAATATAGTTAACGCCTTCTTAGAAATGATTACCAGAATTGAATATACAAAGGGAGAAAATCCCAAGTGCTTGCGAGGTTGCATTGAAATACGATCACTGTGCAGGACCTAACCATCGTCAAAGGTGCCGATTCCATGACTGAACCTTAATCATCAATAACCGCACTTTAGAGTTGATTGTCCTCCTGATCATTCGAGGACTTGGTTACTATTACCAGAATTGAATATACAAAGTGAGAAAATCATAAGTGCTAGCGGTGTTGCATTGAAATATGATCATTGTGTAGGATCCCCCATCATCACAGGACCCTTTTTTCTCCCCGAAGAAAAAAATGCCATTTCTTTATATTAAATATAAAAATGAGAGTATCCTTTCACAGTTTCTCTTTAGTATTTCCAATCTTCTGTATTTTATGATTCTTAATGCACGAGTGTCTATTTAATGTTTAGTGAAAACAATTCTCAAGAAACGAACTTTTATTCTATTATTCTATTAGATAGTTAATTAATCTGAGTTAGTTTGGGTACGTAATGGAGTCCAAAAACTCCTATAAACTAATTCATCTGAGTTTAGGTAGTTAATGGAGTCCAAAAACTCCTACCAACTAATTAATCTGAGTTAGTTTAGGTAGTTAATGGAGTACAAAAACTCCTACGAATTAATGCAATTGTTTCCTGTATCTATTAATATGTACACATTGTACATCATTTATGGAGATTTCCAATCTCATGTTCTTTATAGTGGTATCAGAGCTGGAAGTTTATCCATTTGTAAATTAACTTGAGCCACTGGTTTTGTGGCCATTTTGGGCATTCGCTCGAGAGCAAATTTGAAGTTGTATGTACACCTTCACCAAGAAAGAAACAACAAAAAAGAGGGTTTCTTCCTCATTGGCGATTAGGAGCATTCTCCACATGGTGGTGTGTGCCCTACAACATGCAACAAAGGTGTTCATTTCATGTTGATTGATTATTCTGGTTTCTCTTTCTAAGGAATAATGTTATTGTGTTTGGATGATAACCTAGAAGCAGTGGCTTATAACTTGAATCCTTGAGCATCCTAGATATTTTGTTGCCAGTAAGGGAAATTGCAGATTTAATGGGTGGTATGGCTCACCTCACCCTGTTTCTAGAAACACCCATGCACAATGTCCCTTGTTTGTACCTAGTGCAATGGAAGGAGAAAGCGAGAGTAGGAATTATTGAGTTACTAAGTTTTACATCATGTAAATACTGCACGGTTAGTGAACGACGGAGGGCCTCTGTGGTATCAGGGCCTTGCCACATTGGTTGAAAATCAGAACCTCTCTTGTTTTCAACATAGAGATCAACAAAAGGTCATGGAGGCTGCGTAGTGGTAAAGTCGGCCTCGTCATGACGGACCAGTCTTGTGTTTGATCCTGAGCAAGGTCGTAGCTCATCGTGCAAGTAGTTAGTCTAAACCGGGCCAAGCCCACTACCTTCAAGGTCGTGGAGGCGGCGTAGTGGTAAATTCGGCCTCGTCATGACAGACCGGTCTTTTGTTTGATACCGAGCAAGGTCGTAGCTCGTCGTACGAGTAGTTAGTGTAAACCGAGCCAAGCCCACTACCTTTTGAGGTCATGGAGGTGGCGTAGTGGTAAAGTCGGCATCGTCATAACGGACCAGTCTTGTGTTTGATCCTGAGCAAGGTCGTAGCTCGTCGTGCAAGTAGTTAGTCTAAACCTGGCCAAGCCCACTACCTTTTGATCCAAGGTTGAGCGGCGAGTGGGTGTTCATGGGAGCTAGGGTTCAGGTCTAATCTGCAACGACAGGCCTACAGAGTTTGTAGTAACTCTTCCAACTCTTACAGCAACAAGACAATCCAAAACAGAAAAAGGAGGTGAGCGAATCATGAGAATACCTCAGGGGGAGGGCATATAGCCTCCGCCAAATGATAATGAACAGGTTCCAATGCAGGAGGAAGCTTGCAAACAAATAGTCTAAGAGGAAACAGAAGAAGGATAGGACTCTCAAAGAGATAAAGAAACAATTAATGAGATTCTCGAAGTGACTTCAACCACATGCAAGCTAGTGGTAGCCACGAGAACAAAGATCGAGCTACCCAGCTGTAGGATTAACACACAAATCCAGTATATGAAGGATCATGCTTTGATAGGGAAGTTTATTGGGTTTTGGCCCACAGAAAAAGCATTGCAGGGATGAATTGTAGCCAAATGGAAGCCGAAAGGTGATATAACCCTGCAGCTAGGCCCTAAGGGATTCTTCACAGCTGTTTTCAACTGTCTAGAGGATGGAAATAGAATCATTGATGGAGGGCCATATTTCTTCAATGCTGCTGGCCTATATCTTAGAGACTGGGTTGAGAGATTTAACTTAGATAAAGAAGATATTAATTGGGCACCAGTATGGATCCACCTCTACTCCCTCCCTGTGGAGTACTGGGATGAGGCTTCATTACAAGACATTGGCAATGGTCTTGGTGAGTTCATCAAAATTGGAGAGGAGACTAAGCTCACAAGATACACCTCATATGCTCGTATATGCTCGTATATGCACCTCAACAATGCCGTTCCGGATGCGGTAAGTCTTTTTCATGATGATTTTGAATGGATCCAATCTATAGACTATGAACATGTTCCATTTCGTTGGAGGAAATGTCATGCTCTTGGCCACTTATTTTGATATTGCCCATCTAATCTGAAAACCTCAGCACCTCCTCCCTCTGGAAAATCGGATGCTGATGGATTTACCAAAGTCTCCCATCACAAGAAGAACCTCAGAAAATCTGGGTCCAGTCCCAAGACCTCTGCTAATAACCCTCCTAGACCGAGTACAAGGAACAACTTCGAGTCCCTGGCCCAGCCAGATCTAGACAACCATGAAACCCCTGCTCTCTCTAAGGAGCAACCTAAGTCAAAAGATCACTCAGCCTCCACCAGCACAAAGATTCTCCAGAAATCAAAGCAAACCATCGACCTTGGCTCTCCCTCTCCCAGCAACATTCCCACTTGGCTCACTCAAAGTATGGAGGTGGACAATGAGCAGACTTCTTTGAAGTATACAAAGGAAAATACAGAAGACAGAAATGAAACCCAGAATATGGAAGAGGAACCAGAAAGCATAGATATAGGAGATCTGGATATTCTAGGCTTAGAGCAAGCGTGTAAAACAAAAAACTATGACAAGATTCCAGAAAGACAATTGGACAACTAGGAAATAATTTTGTCAAGAGCACATAAACACAGAACCCTTGGCATATAGCCTGGAAGTCAATGGGATGGAAAGATCCTCAACAAAGATAATAAGAAGAGAGGAAGGAAAACAGATCTCCAACGAACCATTCGCATTGGGGAAATGCTAGTGGAATCAGAAAGATATTCCAAGCTCACGAAGTACTATACCACCCTCTCTAATATCTCATCCTGAGGCTCATTTCATGGAATATTAGAAGGTTTAATAGCCCTCGGAAGTACAGATTGATAAAAAGCATGATTCAGCAAGAAAAACCCAACATCTTCTTCATACAGGAAACTACATGTAACTCAGGAACTCTGGAAAAAACCATGGCAAAAGCTTGGCCAGCTTGCATTGCAATTGTCGTGGATGCATCAGGTGCATCAGGAGGTATTACAATCATTTGGAATGCACAGACAATCACGCTCTCCAATATCCATGCGAACAAGCACTTCATTAAGGCTTCATTCCATATAATAGGGACAAATATACATGGGAATTTAACAAATGTTTACTTTCCTCAGGAAGCCATGTATAAGAAAGACATACTAAATACTCTATCAATAATCAATGTTGAAAGAACCCACCTGCTCTGGATCACGCGGGGGGGGGGGGGGCTTCAACATAATAACCAAATTGGAGGAAAAATGGGGAGGTAGAAGCAGACTAGATAAGGAAAGCTGTCAATTAAAGAACTTCATCTAGAACAACTGGCTCATTGGTCTACCCTTCAATAATGGAGTTTTCACCTTGAAAAATAAAAGAGCAGACCCTCATCAAATCGCCTCACGATTGGATCGATTCCTACTCTCTAATAATGCAATCCATTTAGGCGAAGAACTCTCAACTTCAATTTTGCCCCTCATAGGTTCCGATCATTGGCCAGTCGCATTCCAATGGACAAGACCATGCAAAACTGAACATCGGCCCTTTCGCTTTGAATCCTTCTGGCTGTCACGTTCGGACTTCAATAACTTCATAAACACAGCCTAGAAAAGCTTCATACCTTTGGAGGGATCAGAAATGTTCCAATTCCAGTAAAAGCTCAAAAATCTCAAATTCCATATCAAACAATGGAACCAGTTTACTTTTGGGAATATTCTTTAGGCACAAACTGCTCTAAATAAAGGAATGACCAAACTGCAACATAAAATCATCACAGAAGGTAGAACAAAGGAGCTCTCGGAGTAGGAAACACACCTGCAATCTCAAATCTTGGAAAGAGACAAGCAAGAAGAAGTTCTTTGGAAGCAAAAATCACAGTTCGGGTGGTTGAAGGAAGGTGAAAAGAATACAAAGTGTTTTCAACACTCTACGATTCAAATGAGAATGATCAACTCCATTACCCATATACAGAACAGTCAAGGAGAAAGAGTAGAGGGCCATGCAGCCATAGAACAAGAACTTCTGACATACTTCAAGCAGGTTCATCATGAGACTCAAAAGGATCGAATGGAGGCCATAGATAAGATAATCAAATCCATTCCAAAGATCATCACTAAGGAACGTAATCAATTGCTCCTCAAACTGATTACCTTACAAGAGGTGGAAAAGGCAATACAACAGTTAAAAGAAGGAAAGGTGCCAGGCCCAAACGGGTTTACTTCTAGCTTCTTTCACAATTTCTGTGATTTGATCAAATTGGAAGTCTGGCAGGTCATGGAAGAATCTAGAGCCAATATATGGATGCTTCCATCCACAAATGCCAATTTCATTCCCCTCATTCCTAAAGAAGCTCATTCTAGAACCCCTTATAAATTCAAGCATATCACACTGTGCAACATCATTTACAAATTAGTCTCCAAAGTCATTGCTTCAAGGCTTAAACCATTGCTTCCTTATCTCACCAGAGAAATCATGGTATGTGGAGGGCTGACAAATCACGGACGAAATTATTCTAATGCATGAGATCATCCACTCTTTGAAGTAGCATAAAAAAGCAGGTATGCTACTTAAAATAGATCTATCTAAAGCCTTTGATAGTCTAAGTTGGAGTTATATTCAAAAGATGCTAACTGCCTTTGGTTTTTCCCCACCATGCGTTAGATGGGTTATGAGTCTCATTTCTTCCACCTTCTTCTCCATTGTAATCAATGGAATTCCTTCCTCCCCCTTTCATCCTTCTAGAGTTATTCGACAAGGAGATCCCTTATCTCCTTTTCTATTTGTCATCATGGTGGAAGGTCTTGGTAGATGTATCAAATATGGACTCCAATCCCAGCAACTACGAGGTCTCTCGTTTCCTAACTCCCCTCCCTTCACCCATCAACAATTTGTGGATGATAGCATGCTTTATGGGCATCCTTTAGTCCAAGAAGCTCATAAGTTAAAATCTCTGCTAAATAATTTTTCAGCTGCCACTGGAGCTTCTATAAACCAGGCCAAATCCCAAATTTTCTTCTTTCATACCCCTGTACCTACCCAACCCTCCATTGCTCGAAACCTGGGTTTCCAGATCGCTACTCTTCCATCCAGCTACCTAGGAGCTCCACTGACAAATGTTGCCCTGAAACACACATCTTGGAATCTACTCCTTGAAAAATTAGAAGCACGTCTCTCTTCTTGGACCCACAGATCCCTCAATATGCCTAGTCGCTTAATCTTAATCAAATCAGTTCTTCAATCTATGTCGTTGTATCTCTTCTCAATCCTGGTAGCGGCTAAATGGGTCCTGAAAGAAATAAAAAGGCTCCAAAGATACTTTTTATGGGGAAACTCAGAACAGAAATGCAAATGGGCTCTGGTTAAATGGGATAAAGTATGTCTTCCCAAGTACTTTGGAGGGACTGGGCTTTGTGATCCTCATCACAACAATGTTGTTATGGGAGCACACATCTGGTGGAACTAGCTCACGGCACGATACACTCCTTGGGCCACTCTATGGACAACAAAATATGCCAATAACAGACCTGTGGAGGATCTCATCTGACTTACTGATATAGGTCCAGGTTCATTAGTCTAGAATTCAGCAAAGCAACACAATAATTTAATTCAACATCATACCTTCTGGGAGGTCAAGGACAACACTATTGAAAGGTTTTGGGAGGATTCCTAGCAACAAAAACATAGACTAAAAAATTTGATTAATCCTCACCAAATTCCCAATTGGGAAGCTCACAGGTTCGATAAGATCAATCAATATTGGAAGCCTACCTTAACCCATGGATTCAGGAAATGGGTAAACTCTGATCACATTATTTCGGATGGCCTAGAGCCCGATGAACAGATCCTGGGAAAGGAACTCTCCAATCAAAAAATAAGATATTCAGAAAAGAAGGGTATGCTCACATGGGGATATGAAGCCAGGGGAATGTTTACGATGCATGAAGCCTACAACATAATCATAAAAGAATCTGCATCCAAAGATCCACTTTGGATAGCTATCTGGGCTCCCAACTTATGGCCAAAGGTGTCCACCTTCCACTGGTTGCTTTGTTAAAACAAAATCCTCACCTGGGATAATCTGTGAAAGAGAAACTTTCATGGACCTTCCATCTATCCCAATTGTAATCAGGAAGAAGAAACCACCTTGCATCTCATGAACACTTTCCCTCTGGCTCATAAGCTCTGGGAAAAAGTCAGTTTTCGATGCCAAAGGGATAGTAGAATCAAGGAAGACATTCCCACCAGTGTTCACAATTGTACAAAACATACTTATAAGAGTAAAGTTCTTAACTCCTTATGGAAGCTTATCCCCAGCCTTCTTATGTGGACTATATGGAAGGAGAGGAACAAACTTATCTTCAAGAATCAGTCTTTGCCTATGGAAATCATCTGGAACAATGTATGTCAAAACCTGAGGGAAACTCTTCTACTCCAAACTTGGCATGACAACGACCTTCCCTCACTTCGACAGGAAAAGAATATTTGGGACAACTAGAATCTACAATGGAATCAAGAATTGAGAATATTTTCTAGAACTGTAGCAAAAAGTACAATATCAGACAAATGGATCCCTCCTCCTCAGAATCTCTTCCAATTGAACTTTGACGGGGCCTCAAAAAGGTAATCCAGGTAAAGTCGGGTTTGGGGGAATTTTCAGAGATCATAAAGGAGTCACCCTTCTAACATTCATAGGCTCAAACGGATGGAACTCTAATAACTCAGTAGAGCTTGAAGGGTTATGGTAAGGGCTCCTTTTAGCTCACTCACATGATTTCTTCCCTCTCATAATTGAAGGCGACTCTCAAATAATAATAAATATGGTGAATACACTTCTGCAGGGGACTCCCTTAAACAAAATTGGCAAGAGTTGGTGACTAGCCGAAAGATTGGAACTTGTTGAAAATTGGCTCAGAACCAACAGAGAAGTTAATTTCAAACATATTCATTGACAAGACAATAAGGTGGCTGACCTTCTTGCCAACATAAGGGTGGAGAGCAACACTACTCTGAATGCTAATGCGTTATCTTCTATAGCCATGGATGCACAGATGAAGGAATTCAATGAAAGAGTAGAGAAAGAGAAGACTTAGAAAGTAGGAGGCCACCCAGATGCAGATGACATGTTATGGTTTTAATGAGTACATTGAAGGATGGTGGTGAGGGGATGGGCCACTTGGTTGATGGCGCCCCTCCCCATACCACCCTGAGGCGCCTTCAAGATACACTGCAGGCAACATTCAATGTAGGTCTAAAGCAGCAAAAAGTCATTTACTATTTGGATATGGAGGTACCTCGGTTCATTCTTTCACCATCTCCCCTGCGACATGACACTTGCCCACCTCAAGCCTATGAACCCAGCCTTCGCACTGCAACTAGTCCTCGTTGTTGGATAGTATGCTGCGTGGATTTCGGTAATGGGTTTCACCATTCCCATTCTAGTCTTTGCATTCTAACCTCGGCTCAGAATGACCCTACTCTGCGTCACAATCCTGTCACTGCTCCCTCTGAGCACTCAGCCAGTGACATTAGCATGGTGAGACATCATATGAGAAGTTGCAGTGGAGGAACTCCGGAAGGAAGTTCTCGCCCTCCGACTGAGAAGTACCCTGAGCATGCCACCTCCTCTCCTTCCCCTAAACTGCATCATCCTCCAATTTATGGGGCGGGTAGATATCCAAGCACTAGAAGTGGGCGTGGTCTAGCTCGTTCTTCAGGTGTTGTTCATGGTGACTTTGCTGTCCACTCAGCTAATTTTCCTTTCCCCCTTCATCCCGCTCCACACTCAACCCAATTAAGGTTCTGTAGCTCCTTGAACAGGCCTATCATTACCGCTACTATTTCCATCGTCTTCAGTGAAGAAAACACTCAGACTGCCTCTCAAGTTCACAATTCCAACTTGCCGTAGGAGGACGCTCCCAGATGTAGTAATTGCATAGATAGTGGAAAGAATGGTATAGACGATGGCCTCTTCACTTCGCATGGCCAAAAATTCGGTGGCAATTAGCATGGTGAAGGGGGTAGCTCTGCTGCCATGCACCCATCTGGTGGTTCGAGTCACGATGGGTCTGCTCTGTAGGTTGCATCTAGAGATGGTGCAGAGCCACACAGTGGCGGTGGAGAGCCACACGACAACATTTCTAGGGATGAGGTGGATGAGTGGGCTTTCCCAATCATCGAGGAACCCATCCCGGATGACTTCAACTAGGCTGAGTGGCTTCCAGGTCGATGGATATGGTAGCCAGAGATATGGATGAGGCTGTCAAGGGTTCCGATGTGGCTGCCCAATGTTAGGATGTGGCTTCTAGGTGTTTTCTATCTGGTCTTTTTGTTTTTGTTAGTTTTGGATGGAATCTGGTATCCTATCTGAACTATATGTCAGGGCATCATCTCACTGTTTCTTTTGTGGGTTCTGGACTCAAGAATTGATACCATTTCTAGTTTTTATGCTCTCTATGGACTGGTTTCCCCAATGTTGGGAACTCTAGATTTTGCTAATACTATATGTTAAACTTGGTTGAGGCTTCGTGCTCTCTGAAATTTTATGTACATATTATTAGGTTACCTTTACTTAGAAAAAAAAAATAGAGATCAACGACATGTCTTTCTAAAGTAGAAACATTGTCTGCACTACCTTCACAAGAGCATATAAATATATCTTGACATTTTGTTTCATTCAATTATCCAATGAATGCATATCCTTTATAATCAATTCAAGAACCTCTATAATAGTAATTATTTTTTTTGGTCATGTTAAGAAGATTTTGTTGGAGGATGAATACGATGTACTTGTAAGAATTAGTTGGAATAGAATGATACATTGCATATGTTGTCTGATGGGAAAAGCATAGTAAAGCCCCTGGATTTTGTTGTCATCTTGGGATGAACAACCAAGAATCTGTTGCTTGTTCATTGTCATCATTTGTAAATTGATCAAAGTTTTTGATGTATTTTCATTTAAAATAAAAATAGATGTGAGTGCACCTGATCCAGGTGGATATTGGTGGCCACCTCCCAATTCTATTTGGACCCCCACTATTGATTCTTTCATTTTTTCAGTTTCCTTAATTGTATCAGAGTTTACTATTTTTAGCAGGTTTTTGGGTCCTGAACTTCTAGAGCCATTTTGAGACCCTAAACGATGTCTTTTTTGGGAAAAATGGGAGCAACATTGGGCCACAATCAAATGTTGCTTCTTCCAAAGTTGTAGCCCTCTGATATATTTTTCTAACGAGTTATTGTGCACGTCAAACGGAGGTCATACGCAAAAGTTACAACCTTGGGAAGTTGAGGTACCAATTTACCCAAAACGGGGCCCATAGTTTGCCGCTTCATCTCCTAGGGTTAGGTTTCTGGATGTTTAGGGCTTTCCATTATTTCTCAACAATAAATAGGCCTTCGAGCCTCATTGTGAGATAGTTCAGAGGCATGTAGCTACCACATCTCTTCTCAGAGATAGGATACCATCGCCCTAGCTAGTTTATTTCCATTTTTGTTTGTAAGCATATTTTAGTATTTTACAGTAATGAAATGAAGTATTATTTTTGCTGCATCTCTGTGTGTATGGTTGTCTATAATTTGTTGTGTTCCTATTCAAGTTCGAGTCAGTGGTCTCTGATCAGTCTGCTCTTTCTCTGTCTTTCTTTGCATGTCCCCAATGAGGTCAGGATATAAGGAGTTAGGGCTTGAACTAGTCGAACCTTTGTAAGATCATCCTCTCAAATCCCGACGGCATCCCTTGGTGGCCAAAAAGAAAGATGAGGGGGCAGGAGATCTTATAGAAATCTTGCTCAAAGGGTCCCTCAAGTGACAAAGGAATGCAATGATGGACAGCATTGCCCAAATCCTTCAGCGGCTACCTAGGGGTGACACATCTACTTCCAGTAGCTACTTTGGAAGCGCCACACCCTTAAAGGTACAAGTTAACTTTAACATTCCCATATTAGAGGGTTAGGTAGATGCAAACACCATAGATAAATGGTTAAATTTGTTAGAAGGGTATTTTTTTGTTCATGATTTTTCTGGCCAGGAAAAGATTACTATACCTCTTCTCAAAGCCACCCCCCACATCAAGGACTGGTGGGAAAGCTACTGCGAGCAGAAGCATGTTAGTATGGCCTCAGTATTTTCAGCTGCACCAACTTGGAATTCATTCTTGGCTGCCACCAAGTAGTAGTATTACCCTGTCGGAAGCTATGAGCATCATTACATAAAGTGGACCATGCTGCGGCAGGGAAGGGGCCAAGATGTGCCAGACTTTACCAATATTTTCCATACCCTTCACATAAATTTGGGTATCAAGGTTTCTGAGCAGCATTTGGTACTCAAATATTGTGGCTACCTACATAGATACATTAAGGAAGAAATAGAATTCTTGAACATCTCCTCATTTGGCATGACATACCGATATGTTGCCAGGATCGAGCAAAAGTTTAAATAGAAGAAGCGAGACTTTGGATCTATTAGGTACCTACAATACTAGTGATTCCCCCATTACTATTTTTGTTGTATACCTTATTATTATTGTTGTGCCCCTATTGTCCCCATATTGTTATTATTGTGCCCATAAAATCCATCTATTATTATTTTTGTGCCTTTATATTACTATTGTTAGGTCAGCCTGGTAATATTGTGATCCCTTAGACTCCTATATATAGAAAGGAGGTTTTGTCATCTGAATCATCCAAGAATTGTTCATTTGTGTAATGTAAAGGAATTTTCCCCCTCGAAGGGGCTTATTTCTAAGGCATTGATATATCTTTTCTATCTTTTTGTGAGTTAGTTTCATAACATTTGGTATCACAACTTTGGATTCTAGGTTTCACTGCTCCAAAAAATACATCGTGGAATTTTCACTATAATTTGTTTTCTATGATGTTTCAGAAGCTAAAAACAAAACCCTTTTGAGAAGAAATCTCAATGAACCTCGGGTCTGAATTTCATATCTTATCTCGCTATATTTTCGGAGATATGATCTAAGGAATTTAGGGCTTTTACAAGCTCCAGAATTTCATCTAAAATAGGGCATCGTAGAATTTGCGCTATAACTCTTTTGCTAGAAAGTTTTAGAAGCTAAAGAAAAAACCCATTTGAGAAGAAATCGGTCTAAACTACAACTCTGAATTTCAGATCCTGACCCACTATATTTTCGGAGATATAATCTAACGAATTTAGGATTTTGGAAGACCCCCAAATTGCATTCCAAATAGGTCATCGTGGGAAAATCGTCATAACATTCTCTTTTGGCATCAGTTTGAATTTTTGAAAGAATTTATAGAAAGAGAACAGACTATATGTTTTTGGGCACCATTTTCAGATCCTAAGGTTGAAACAGTGACCCACAAAACATCATACAAGTTCTCTCTACGGAACAAGTATATACTTAGGTCATCGTGGGAGATTTGGCATAACTCTTCATTGGAGAATCCAATATTGATCACACTTGCGGAGTTAGAAATATTACTCAGAGGGTTACTGCAAGAAGAAATTTCAGATCTTGAAGATCTAAAATTATATAAATACATTAGACTCAATATCAAGCTCCTAAAAAGTGAAAAAAAAGGTGTGTAGCTTTTTTTTAAATTACTTTGTAGAACCTTGTTTTCAAAAAAAAATAGAAGGAATTCAAAGGGCGTACCGAAGCATTATTATCATAATTGATGCCCTGAAGAAAGAAAATGGAAACACCTACTAAGAAACCTGAAAGCTCTAGCATGACTCATGGAGAAGAGGAAGAAATGCAATATGGTATGTCAAAATTACAAGACGAAGTGCACCAAATGTCACTCGCACAAAAAGTAATAGAATCTAAGATGGATGGTTTAAAGAAAGACGGAGAAGCTAACATGGATGGTTTAAAGAAAGACATGGAAGCTAATATGGATGGTTTAAAGAAAGGCGTAGAAGCTAAGATAAATTGTGTGGAAGCTAAGATGGACAATTTGAAGATAGATTTGAAGACAGATGTGGAAGATTTGAAGATAGATTTGAACACATATTTGACAAAGTTTCTACAAGAAATGCTTAGTAATGGTGAATGGCTAGTAAAGGGAATTCATGATGAGAACAAAATAAATGTTAATCATGATTTCATAGACTTTAATGTTGGATTAAAGAACCACCATGTTCCAAAGATTGATATGAGGAAGTTTGATGCGAAGGATCACGGAACATGGATACTAGAGATGGAACAATTTTTCAATCTCCATAATGTGAAAAACAAACAAAAGGTACGCATTGCAACTTTGTATTCGGAACCAAATCAGTTTGTATGGTATCGATGGCTTTTCTCTCGTAAACAAATTGTCACTTGGGATATTTTTATGGATGAAATGATAGCACATTATGAGGATACAGAAAGCAACACTTTTTTTAGCCAATTGATAAATCTCAAACAAAAGGGTGCAATGATGGAGCACATTGAGGACTTACAGAAATTGAATATAGATGTAAAAAATATTCTAGAGGACCATAGGATTTATGTGTTCATAGGGACTTTGAAAGAAAACATCCAACATGAGGTTCACCTTTGGGAACCAGATTCATTGGGGAAGGCATTTATGTTGGCAAGAAAAATGAAAAGCAAAATTATGGTAACAACTAAGCCTACCACTGAGAATCATAAAGATGGAAGTGTTACTGCCCCTAGCCATCCAGAACCTACAAGGCTGACACCACAACAATTGGAAGAAAAAAGAGGAGAAGGGCTTTGTTACAGTTGTGATAGCAAATACACTAAAAGTTATAAGTGTGCCGAGAAGAAATTATTTTACATAGATTGTGAAGGGGAGGAAGAAAAGGAACAAGAAATGTCAAAAGAAGAGGATATACACCAAGAACAAATCATTGAAACAGAAGAAATGAATTAGTCCATATCTTGTAATGCATTGGCTAGAATTACAACTCCTCAAACTATTAAGATAGAAGGGCATATCAAGAAGAAAAAGGTAATAGTGTTGATTGATTCGGGAAGTAACCATAATTTTATTCATTGTAAGATAGCTAAGGAATTGAATTGATTCCTATATCCAGCATCATAGTGTCATGTGATGGTTACAAGTACAGGAACCATAAATTTCTCAGGAAAGTACCATAATATCAAGCTATCCATAGGAGAATATGTATTGAATAGCCCAATTCTTTCCATTCCAATGGGTGGTGTTGATGTTGTACTAGGAGTCCAATGGCTACAATCCTTGGGCACAATAGACTTTAATTTACAAGAACGTTTCATGAAATTCTCTTCAGAAGGAAAGGAAGTTGAATTAGGGGGTATCACAGTGAATACCAAGAAAGATAATCACCTCTCATGAAATGACAAAGCTTCTAAAGAAAGAACAATGAGGCATAACAACACAATTATGTCACTAGAGGTTCCCACATTGAAATCATCCATTTCTCCAGATTTCCAAAAAGTCTTGGACAATAATTCCAAGGTATTTGAGACTCCAAAGGCCTCCCACCTATTCGTGATGATGATCATGCTATTAATTTGATTCCAGGATGTGTTCCTCCAAACATCAGTGCTTACAGATATCTCTATGTCCAAAAGAGTGAAATTAAATGTATGGATGTAGAAATGCTAGAGGCTGGTATAATTCAACCTAGTCAATGTTCCTTCTATGCTCCAGTAGTAGTGGTTCAGAAGAAGGATGGGTCATGGCGCATATGTCCAGATTATAGGGAGCTCAATAAGCTCACTATTAAAGATAAATTTCCCATTCTTGTCATTGATGAATTATTGGATGAATTGCATGGATCAATTTACTTCACCAAGTTGGATCTTCATTCAGGATATCATGAAATCAGAATGAATATTGAAGAAATTCAAAAAAAAACATTTAGAACTCATGAGGGTCATTATGAATTTTTGGTCATGCATTTTGGCCTTATTAATACACCTTCTACATTTCAAGGTTTGATGAATTCAATTTTCAAACCCTTCTTTAGAAAAATTTTGTTAGTATTTTTTGATGATATACTAATCTACAACAAGTCTTGGAAGGATCATGTCCAACATGTTGACATGGTGCTCAAATTGTTGGAAGAGAAACAATTATATGCAAAAATCTCCAAATGTTTCTTTGGAGTACAAGAGGTGGAATATCTTGGTCATATTGTATCTCATGAAGGCGTTAAGGTAGACCCTAGCAAAATTAAGACCATTAAGGAATGGAAAATCCCCAGATCCATAAAAAATCTACGAGGATTTCTCAGGTTGACAAGGTATTATCACAAGTTTGCTAAGAATTATGGGAGAATAGCAGCACCTCTAACAACATTATTGAACAAAGACGCATTTTCATGGACTCTAGAAGCAACAAAGGCCTTTAAACATCTTAAAGAGGTAATGTGCAAAGAACCAGTCTTAGCTACACCAGACTTCACAAAAACCTTTATTGTGGAATGAGATACCTCAGGAAATGGAATTGGTGATGTTTTAATGCAAGAAGAAAGACCCATTTCTTTCAAAAGTCGTCCAATCAAAGGAAAGTATTTACACAAAGCTATTTATGGGAAGGAAATGTTGGCAATACTACATGCACTTAAGAAATGGTGACCCTACCTAATGGGAAGACACTTCAAGGTAAAGACAGGTTGGGATAGTTTTAAATACTTTTTAGAACAAAGATTATCTTCAAAAGAGCAACAAAAGTGGGTCATAAAGATGTTGGGTTATGACTTTGAAATCATCTACAAAAAAGGGAAGAAAAATGTTGTGACAGATGCACTCTCAAGAAATGATGAGGATGTGGAAGCATTTCTTTGCACCATTTCTATTATCCAACAAGATTAGATAAACGAAGTAAGGGATTAATGGAAGAATGACGAGGAAGTGTGGGAACTCATTCAAAAGATACAAGAGGATCCGAGTATATCTGATACATTTAGCTAGAAAAATGATTCCTTATGGTACAAGGAGTGCTTATACCTATGTAAGAATTCCAAACTCAAACAAAAGATTCTTAGGGAATTGCACACCTCTTCCTTAGGAGGGCACTCATGATTTCTAAAAACCTACCACAAGGTTAAGAAGGATTTTTTTTGGGATGGCCTTAAAAAGGTTATTCAAAAGTTTGTGCTAGAATGTTTGGTTTGCCAACAAAATAAAGTTGAAACAATTAAGACCACATGACTATTACAACCTTTATCCATTCCGAGCCAATGTTGGGAGGAGGTTTCAATGGATATTATCACAGGTTTACCCAAGTTTGAAGGAAAGAGTGTTATCATGGTGGTATTTGACATACTTACGAAGTATGCACACTTTTGTGCATTATCTCATCCATTTAAAGCGAGTATAATTTCTACTACATTTATTGAAAAAATTGAAAAGCTACATGGAAACCCAAAGATTATTGTAAGTGACAGAGATCCCATTTTCACTGGAAATTTTTGGACAAAATTATTTTCTTATCTTGGTAATCAGCTAGCTCATAGCTCATCTTATCATCCTAAATTGTATGGGAAAATTGAGATAGTAAACAAATGCTTGGAATGACATCTTCATTGCTTTGTATCTGATAAATAGACACAATGGGTCAAATGGTTGCATCTTGCTGAATGGTGGTATAACACTTCCTTCATTAGTGCAACCAAAATGACCCCATTTATGGCACTCTATGGATATCATCCACCATCCATCACATCATATTTAAGAGAAAATTCTAAGGTTTAAGAAATGGAAGATCACATCGAGCATTAGCAACAACGTCTCCAAATATTAAAGCACAAGCGCGCGTTAGCACAGAATATGGTGAAACAGCGGGCAGATCAACATCGCAGAGAAAGAATTTTTGATGTAGGCAATTGGGTATTCCTACAGCTACAACCATATAAACAAATGTCCCTCAAACAAGCTAAGGAGGATAATAAATTATCACGAAAGTATTATAGTCCATACAAGGTGTTGCAAAAGATAGGTACTATGGCATAAAAATTGGAGCTTCCTGCATCTTCCCAAGTGCACCTAGTTTTCCATATTTCATGCTTAAAGAAGGTTATAGGTGACAAGCTTCCAGTTCAAACACTATTTCCAGAACTTTATGACGAAGAAAAAATCATATTCGAACCTACAAAATTTAAAGAAGCAAGAAATCGACAGCTACGAAATTGATCAATTTCAGAGTATCTGATCAAGTGGAAGAACTTACCCATTGAAGATTCCACATGGGAGGATGAGAATTTTATACAGAAGCATCCAGAACTACTCAACTGTTGAGGACAACACATTTTTGAAGGAGAGGGCCATGTTAGGTCCCTATAATACTAGTGATTTCCTGATTACTATTGTCGTTGTATCCCTTCTTGTTATTGGTGTGCCTCTATTCTCCCCATATTGTTATTATTGTGCCCATAGAATCCCTCTATTGTTATTTTTGTGCCTTTATATTATTATTGCTAAGTTGGCTTAGTTATATTGTAACCCCTTAGAATCCTATATATACAAAGGAGGTTTTGTCATTTGAATCATCCAAGATTTGTTAATTTGTGTAATTTAAAGGAGGTTTCCCCCTCGGAGAGGCTTATTTCTAAGGTGTTGATATATATTTTCTATCTCTTCGTGATCTGGTTTCATAACAGGATCTGCGAATGCAAAGCAATGGAAAGGTGCCTGCAAACTACTGAACAAACGAAAAAGCCAAGGCGGGGTGACCCATGACAAACCACTAAAGTTTTATGCAAAGAACAACATCGTGAAGCTGAAAAAGGACACGGGAAAGTGATCTGAGTTCCACAAGAGCTCCATTCAGAACACGAGTGTTGGGCCAAGTAGTCACTTGTGTCCAAGCTAAAGGTTTCAGAAGCAAATGCATGTTTAGACTCTGAGTCAGAACCCTACAAGAGGAATGACAAAGGGAAGCAGATTATCGATGCAAAGCCCAAGGCCACCGTTTCCACCATGAAGATCTAGAAGTAGGAACACAAAGATCCAGAGGAGGAGGAGCACCTCTTCCACTCCCAGATGTGGGTAAAGGGCTCCCTGATACAGTTCATTATCGATAATAGGAGATAAAAGAACCTCTTTTCAGTAGAGGTCATGAAGCGGTTGGGCTTATGTTTAGCTCTTATACTACTAGTGAAACCCCTTATTGTTATTAGTACAACCCCCTTATTATATTGTTGTGTCCATGTAGTCCCCATATTGTTATATTTGTGCCACATAGAAGCCCACTATTTTAATTATTGTGCCCTTACATTATTATTGTTATGTTGGCTCAAATTATATTATGACCCCTTAGACTCCTATATATAGAAAGGAGGTATTGTCATTTGTATCATCCAAGAATTGCTCATTTGTGTAATGTAAAGGAGGTTGGCTCCTTGAAGAGGCTAAATTCTAAGGCATTCAACTATCTTTTCTATCTTTTTGTGAGTTGGTTTCATAACATTTGGAATTAGAGCTTTGGATTCTAGGGTTTCATGCTCCAAATAGGTCATCGTGGCATTTTCGATGTAATTTTTTTTCTACGATGTTTCAAAAGAGAAAGAAAAACCCATTTGAGAAAAAATCACACTGAACCTCAGATCCAAATTTCAGAGCTTCTTGTTCTATATTTGTGGAGATATGATTGGAGGAAGTTGGTCTTTTTGCAGACTCTTGAATTACATTCCAAATAGGTGACCTGGGGAAAATTGTCATAACATTCTCTCAGAGAATCAGATTGAAATTTCGTAAGAAGGTATAGAAAGAGAATGGAATTTAATTTCTTGTATATATTTTTGAGAGCCAAAGGTCAAAACAGGGACATACGACACGTCATACAAGTTCGCTCTATTGAACTAGTCTATAATCAGGTCACTGTGGGAGATTTGGTATAACTTTTCCTTGCAAAACACAATTTGGATTAGACTAATGGCATTGGAAAGAGGACACGAAGGGATACTGCAGTTCGTAATTTTAGAATTGGATGATCTGAAATTACAGAGATACATCAGAGGCAATATCAAGCTCCTACAAAGTGAAAAAATGTGTGTAGATTTTTTTAAATTTTTCCTTAAGCTTCATTTGAAAAATTATTTTGAAGGAATTCAAAGGGCACAGTAGAGCATTATTATCAATAACTGATGCCCCGACGAAAGAAAATGCAGACACCTAGTAAACAACCTGAAAGCTCTAGCATGACTCGTGAAGAAGAGGAAGAAATGCTACATGATATATCAAAATTACAAGACCAAGTGCAACAAATGTCACTCTCACAAAAGCTAATAGAAGCTAAGATAAATGGCATGGAATCTAAGAAAAAGGGCATGGAAGCTAATATGAATGATTTTAAGATAGATTTGAAAACAGGCATGGTAGATTTGAAGACAGATTTGACAAATTTCTACCAGAAATACTTACTAATGGTGAAAGGGTAGTAAAGGAAACTCATGATGTGAACAAAAGAAATGTTAATCATGATTTCATAGACTCTAATGTTGGATCAAAGACCCACCATATCATAAAGATTGATATGAGGAAGTTTGATGGCAAGGATCCCGCAACATGGATATTACAGATGGAGCAATTTTTCAATCTCAATAATGTGCAAAACACACAAAAGGTACATATTGCAACTTTATATTTGGAACCAAATCAAGTTTGTATGGTATCAATGGCTTTGCTCTCATAAAAAAATTATCACTTGGGCAATTTTATGGAATAATTCACAACACATTATGAGGGATACAAAAATCAACACTTTTTTTAGCCAATTGATAAGTCTCAAACAAAAGGGTTCAATAATGGAGCACATTGAGGAGTTCCAAAAATTGAACATAAGGGTAAACAATATTACAGAGGAGCATAGGATTGATGTGTTCATAGGGACTTTAAAGGATAATATCCAACATGATGTTCACCTTTGGAAACCTGATTCATTAGAGAAGGCATTCAGGTTAGCAAGAAAAATGGAAAGCAAAATTATCGCAACTAGGAAGCATACCACTCACAACTATAAAGATGGAAGTGTTGTTGCCCCTAGTATTCCACAACCTATAAGGTTCACACCACACTAATTGGAAGAAAAAAGAGAAAAAGGGCTTTGTTACAGTTGTGATAGCAAATACACTAAAGGTCATCAGTGTGTTGAGAAGAAATTATTCTACATAGATTGTGAAGATGAAGAAGAAAATGAGCAAGAAATGTCAAAAGAACAAGATATACTCAAGGAACAAAGCCTAGATAAAGAAGAAATGAATCCGACCATATCTTATAATGCATTGGCTAGAATTACCACACCTCAAACCATCAAGATAGAAGGACAAATCAAGAAGAAAAAAGTAATAGTGTTGATTGATTCAGGAAGTACCCACAATTTTATTCATTGTAAGATAGCAAAAGAATTGAATAGCTTCCTATATCCAGCACCAGAGTGTCAAGTGATGGCTACAAATGGAGGAACAATAAATCTCTCTGGAAAGTTCTATAATATCAAGCTATCCATGGGAGAATATGTATTGACTAGCCCAATGCTTTCCGTTCCAATGGGAGGTGCTAATGTTGTACTAGGAGTCGAATGGCTATAATCCTTGGGTACAATAAATTTTAATTTTCAAGTACCTTTCATCAAATTTTGTGTGGAAGGAAAGGAAGTTGAATTAAGTGGTATTGTAGGGAAACTGGAAAAGGTAATCAACTCTAAAGGTATGACAAAGGTTCTAAAAAAGGAACAGAGAGGTGTAATTGCGCAATTATGTTAGCTAGATGTTTCCACATTGAAATCATCTATTTCTCCAGATCTCCAAAAAGACTTGGACAATCATTCCAAGGTATTTGAGACTCTGAAAGGTATCCCACCTATTCGTGATCATGATCATGCTATTCATCTAATTCTAGGAAGTGTTCCTCCAAACATCAGGCCATACAAATACCCTATGCCTAAAAGATTGAAATTGAATGTATGGTTGCAGAAATGCTAGAGACTGGAATAATTCAACCTAGTCAAAGTTCTTTCTCTACTCCAGTAGTATTGGTGCACAATAAGGATGGATCATGGTGTTGGAATTATGATTCTAGTTTGGTACTATGGCTCAAGTGTTGTACTTGATGGTAACTCACTCTTGTGACAGATCTCAGTTCAGGCAATCAAAATCATGAAAATTAAGATACCCGCAGGTAATACTAGAAGAAGCTGTGGACCCACAGGTACGCCGACCAAGGAGTGCGTACATGCATGCAGGTGATACATTCAGAAGGTGCGGACCCCAGTTTTCACTCTCTCCAATGCATAAAAGTGCGTACACGTGGGAATTTTCATGAATGGCTCATGGTATTAGTCTGACAGTTTTTGATCTTATGGTTTTGGTCTGTGGTATTGCATCTAAAGGTATTGATCACAAGTATTGGGTTCATGGTATTGTGTTAGTATGGTTTTGGACCATGGTATTGTGAAAGGCTTGCCTATAAAAAGGAAAGGTGATCACTTGGCTAGACACTTGTGAAATTTGAATATCTTAAGATCTGAAATTTTGGGTAATTGGTTTTAAAAGCTAGATCTAAATCAAGGAGAAAACTTAAGGCAAATCTATAGATATGTCGTGATCTCTCGGGTGCATGAATAGATCTGTGGATCTGACTGATTGTGGCACTTTGGAGGACTGTTAATTAGGCCCTAATCAGAAGTCTGTAGGCGATCCGAAGGCACAGTGCGAGGGTACGCAGCGCAGAAGAAGGTGCAGTGCAGGGGTACACAGCACAGCAAAAGGCGCAGTGTGAGGTACGCAGAGAAGGAGAAAGAGAAGTTTGGGGGGCATGCATCTCAGCGAAAAGCACAGTACGAGGTACACAGGTCATAAAAAGGCACAGTTCGGAGGTACGCTGTAAGTCAGACAGTAAAGGTGTGGATCTGAGCAGAAGTACGCAGAGCAGAAGAACGACCAGTGCGGATCTGCACAGTTTAGTCTCAGAAGTGCTTTGGATATACGCAGGCCCCTATTGGTGAAGTTGCGAACTTATCTTGAAACATTTTTTTGCTGTATTTTATCTATTGTTGTAGAATTTTGGGTTTAGATCTCTGGTATTACTTTTCTGTTTACAGCATTCTGAAGAGTTGGGTGATTCATGGGTTTATTATATAAGAAGATTGGGTGATTTTCCTGTACTTGATGATTATTTGATCTTCCTGGATCCAGTTTAAAAATTCATCAAACATGGTCCTTAAATAAGTAAAAAGAGCAAAGGGGGTTGTAGCTCCCTTCCAGGAGAGACTGAAAAAGGAGAGAGAGTTGTAGTTCTTTGCAAGTTGCAGCCTACGTACTGGTAAAGGATTGTACCAGTAAAAAATCATTGTAAAAGAAGTTTCTAATTGAAAGAAGATAGAGACATATTGCAGCAGGTGGTTTTCACCCATATTGGGTTTCCACCTTATATCTGGTATTCTTTGGTGTGACTATCTATTGTTCTTGTTTATGCTCATTATTATATGGTGCTGACGTACAAGTTAATGATCAATATCTAAATATTAAATTAAAGTATAAATCAGGAAGACATATTAAAAAGAAATTGATAATACTGATTCACCCCCCTCTCAATATTATTTCCAACAATTGGTATCAGAGCAGGTCCTTCTGAAGAAGCTTGATCGCTTGAAGGAAAATATTTCATCATGAGAAACTATGAGAGGGAAGCATCAATCAGGCCACCAGTTTTTGATGGATCAAACTTCCTATATTGGAAGGTAAGAGTTACTTCCTGTCTTCAATCTCTGGGTACAGAAGTTTGGGATATCATAGATAAAGGGTATAGTTTTCCTTCACCAACTCCCACAGATCCGGCTGAGAAGAAGAAATATGAAACAAATGCAAAGGCGGTCAATAATCTATTGGGATGTCTATCGCAATTAGAATTTGTCAAAGTTATGTAGTATAAATCCTCAAAGGAAATATGGGACAAGATTGTTCTAAGCTATGAAGGAGATGATCAGGTAAAACGAGAAAAACTTCAAACCCTCAGAATTCAGTATGAAAATCTCAGGATGTACATGATGAAAGTGTGGCTAACTATTTTCTTCATGTAGATGAGATTGTTAGTTGTATGAAAAATTTGGGTGAAGAAGTAAAAGAGGCTGTTGTGTTTGAAAAAGTTCTAAGATCTTTGTCCCCTAGGTTTGAATCAAAAGTTTCTGCAATAGAAGAAAAGGAGAATCTTCAAAACCTTAAAATGTCACAACTGCATGGAATTCTAACTGCTTATGAAATGAGGAAAGGAGGAACATCAGATAGGAGAGAAGCTACCTTCAAGGCTTCTGGAAAAGGAGACTACTATGAGTCAGGACACATATCAGATGAAGAAGAAGAATCAAATTTTGTCAAAAATATCCAACGGGGTGCTGGACGATTCCGAGGTAAGTTACCTTTCAAATGCTTTTCTTGTGGAAGAGTAGGTCACTATGCTACCAAATGTCCTCCCAAGGATAAGATTGACAAGGGGAAGGAACCTATTAGATGGAACAAGAAATAGAATGCAAAGAAGAAAAGCTATTACACTCATGAAGATAGTGATGGACTATCAAATAGCAATGAAGACGAATGAGGTAATCACTATAAACTTTTAATGGCCTTTGAAGATGATGATTACATGGATGCTATAGATGTGGATGGCTTTTATGAA